>CAUYQG010243013.1:0-18512 GCA_963574415.1 Tarsius wallacei
GTGGCTCAGCCTGTAATCCCGTGCCTTGGGAGGCTGAGGTGAGTGGACTGCCTGAGCCCACGGGTTCGAGACCCGCCTGGGCAACTTGGTGAGACCTCATCTCTATAATAAATAAATAAATAATTAGCCGGGTGTGGTAGCACACGCCTGTAATTCCAGTCACTTGGAAGGCTGAGGTGGAAGGATCGCCGGAGTCCAGCAGGTCGAGGCTGCGGTGGCCGGGAGCAGCCACTGCTCTCCAGTCTGGGCAACAGAGTGAGACTCCAACTCAAAAAAAAAAAAAAAAAACCAAAGATATGGTTGTTGTCAAATCAACAAATGACAGTTCATTATTGCTGTTCTAGTAAGAAACCAAAGAGAAACCAGGTTCTATGATAGACCACTAGATGCAAAGAACTAGGTGCTTTGGAATGGAGATGGGTACAGAGAAGTAAAACGGCTGAGAATTCTTCTCTCCTATAATCTGAATAACCATAAAATGTGGAATGAATACCAAAGTGGCAGGGGTAAACATTTAAATGGCACTTACTATGTGCCAGGCATTGTTATGAATATGTTTCATTTTAGAGACAAGGTCTCTAAAAGGCTGGAGATCCTACCTCCAGTCTTGGCCAGGCTGGAGTACAGTGGTGCTGTCTTAGCTCACTGTAGTCTTGAACTCCTGGGCTCAGGGGATCCACCTGCCTCAACCTCCTGAGTAGTTAGGATTATAGGTGCACACCACCATGCCAAGCTGAGTTTTTATTGTTGTTGTTGTTGTTAATTTTTTGTAGAGACGGGGTCTCATTATGTTGCCCAGGCTAGTCTGTAACTCCTGGCCTCAAACAATCCTCTGCCTTGATCTCCCAAAGTGCTGGGATTACAGACATAAACCACTGTGCTTGGCCTGTTCTAAGTACTTCTCAAGTAGTAACACATTTAATCCTTAACAACAACCCTATGAAGTTGGTACTATTCTCTCCATTTTACTTTTAGGAAACTAGAGACAGAGAAATTCCATATCTTGCCCCAAAGTCACATTGCTAAAAAGAACCAGGATTTGAACCTAGGAAACCCTGATCCAGAGTCTATGTTCTTTCTTTATTCACTATGGGACATATTTTAAATATTTATTTATAATTATAGAGTATAGCTGGGCTCGGTGGCTCAGCCTGTAATCCCGTACTTTGGGAGGCTGAGGTGAGTGGATTGCCTGAGTCCGCGGGTTCGAGACCCGCCTGGGCAACTTGGCGAGACCTCATCTCTACAAAAAATTAAAAAATTAGCCAGGCGTGGTAGCGCGCACTGTAGTTCCAGCTACTTGGAAGGCTGAGGTGGAAGGATCGCCGGAGCCCAGCAGGTCGAGACTGCGGTCAGTCTGGGCGACAGAATGAGATTCCAACTCAAAAAAAAAAATTATAGAGTATTTTTGAAGGTCTGTAGGTATGACCAGTTTTTAAAGTTGCAATCAAGTACACTCCCAAAGCTGACAAGACACTGCACTCACACCTCCATTCACGCCTGTTCAGAGCTCCACGGGTCACACTGTGATTTTTCCCTGTTGCATGTTGTTCCGCCCAATCCTTAGATTTCACATCAAAACCTGAAAAATGAGTAACAGATGAGGCAGCTGTGCTGTGAGCCGCCACGATCAAAAGAAAACTGTCCTGACCTGATCACGTTTAAAGGGAAAAAAGGCAACATCTTCTGATTTTAAACAGACTAAATCCATTCACATTTTTATCCCAGGGATATTGACCGGAAAAGACAAATAAAAAACTGTAGGCCCGATGCACCAGAATAAAATTCTCCTAGGAAAACAAAGAGAAAACCCTATCCTGAGAGCAGAAGACCTCACTATGCCCTGTTTTGTGGCTATTCAGCAACGATCCAAGATAAAGCATCATTAAGTGTAGAAAGATGACTTGAATTTACCTGTAATTGGTGTCCACATCGAAACAACACAATGGGGAGCAAGGGAGAGGGCGACAGAGTTGATAGAACAGAATGCTGAAGTTAAGCTTACAATGTTTTCCAAAAAGGATTTTCTGATGTGTAGTTCATAAAAAAGTACACAGAATATCTGGTCCAAGAGTTATGACCAGCAAGCACCAGAAAATTTATGTTTGTTTTTCATCCCAGATACCACAAAACAAAAGTTTCCATTACAGGGTTTCACTCCAGAATAACGGCACTGGAGCAACTTTCAATTACTATACTTCTTCCTTGTCATAAAGCAAAAAGCACATGTTTGAGATTTCACTGGAAGTTAAAACAGCAGTTTCTGAAAACCTCATAAAAGGGAGGACTGATTTAGTCCTAGGATCTCAGCAGGATACCTGAAGTTCAATTTTGTCTCTGAACAAAAAGCATGAAAGCAGTCCGTAGGCTTTGCATAGGATAAAGGGGAGTTGTGGGCACTTCACTGGCTGAACTTAAAAAAGCCAAATGATTAAAAAAAAAAAAAAAGCCCTTAGAAACCACCACGCAAAGGCAGCAACAGAAAAGAAGTTCTATCTCTCTCCTGTCTTCCAAGCAACAGCAAATGTTTTAGGCAGTTAAACTACCTCTCTTATTTCAGAGTGCTCTATGCATACCTTGAGTATCAACCATTTGAAGAGAACTTGTAGCACCCTCCTCTTGCACGGAGAATGTTTGATGTGAACATTTTTTAAAGACATAATTTCATGAACAGAAAGGACCAAGCTGAATTTAAGGGAGTCCGCCGAGCTCTTTCATCCAACACTGTGACCCTGATCTAATAATCGGTTCTCTCTGCTTCAATTCTCTGACTCCAGCATACTTTGAAAAATTAAAATGCTTAATATATACTGATTACTAGTTGCTGGAAGACGTAATATGCATGCATTTTGAGTTATTTGGAAGAAAGATGCCAGAGAAATGCAAACTATGAAATATAAAAGCATGGAATGATAGGTCCACAGATATGAGACTATTTTAACAAAATAAGATATTTGACATTTCAAAAATAGAGAGTCAAGCCTTTTCCTATTTTTGAGCAGAGAATTACAGAGCAATGAGGCTGCATAAGAAGCTGCAGGGACTCTCCAGGCTGGGACATCCATTTGTTCATTTAACTGCTCTTTAAAACACTCGTTAAGAAACAAAAACAAAAACACCCACAAACTGTATAGAGATATATAATTAACAGAGTTCATTTAAGGCCAACTCTAACATTAAACACTAAAATCAAGCTAAGTAACAGTGAAAGTGCACATTTCAACTACCATCTTTTCAAGTTACAAATCTAAAAATCACATGCCAGCTTTCTGTGATATTATCCAATTTATCAGCACCTTAACACTGATCACCTTCCCCTCCCTTTGGTTAGTTTCTATCTTCAAGGAGTCTACTGTCTAATGGGAAAAAAAAAGATTTTTAAAAAAATATATAGAAAAATAGGTGGATTGGAAGGCTGAAATGGGAGGATCATTTAAGGCTAGGAGTTTGAGACCAGCTTGGGCAACATAGCAAGACCCCATTGCTACAAAAAAATTACAAATTAGCCAAGTGTGGTAGTGTGCACCTATAGTCCTACCCACTAGAGAGGCTGAGGCAGGAGGATTGCTTGAGCAAGTCTTAGCAACACAGCATGACCACATCTCTAAAAAATAAAAATAAAAACAACAAATAAATAAATATAGAGACACAGTCTTGCTAGATTGCTTAGGCTGGGCCTGAATCACTGGGCTCAAACCCCTGGGCTCAAGCAACCCTCCCGCCTCAAAAAAACAAACAGATTCTTCAAAAAAAAATTGTGCATAGTATCTATAGAAGTTCACATAAATGGCCCACCTAGAAGGAAAAAAAAAAGGAAAGCTTCCCAGAGTAAGGACACAAGGGCTGTATTTAGAAACTGCAAATTCAGCCAGGTGGGAAAAGAGAGCAAACACTGCACATTCCAGAAATGCAAGTCCAGTAGCACAGGTAAGAGATGAGTCTGGAAGAGTGTCAGAGACCATGCTTTAGAGTTTGGACTTGACCAGAAAGGCACTAAAGAATTCTTAAGCAGGAGAATGAAATGATTGGAGTTGTGTTTCTGAATTTGTCATTCCATTCTGGAAACAGTCCAGAGGAGTGCTGCTCAAGGAGGGGTCCCAGGACCAGTACTTGTCTATGAGTCATTTGTCACTGGTCTACAAGGTAAGTAAGAGCAGACACTTAGAAATGCTTATGGCAGCTCGACCTCACAGCAATATCCCAGCTTGTGGTCACTGGACACATCTATGTTGGCCACTTATGTGGCTCAAGGTACACACGTAGCAGGACCACGTATCAGCATGTGACTGACTGGAAATTTAACAAACAAACAAACTGACCCTTGACTACACAACCGAGAAGTTCTGGTCTAGAGAGCCATTTCAGGGGGTCAGGATTGGAAGCAGGGAACCGCACGAGAAGGCTGTAGGGAAGCAGTGGTCCAGAGGAAACCTGAACTCAAGCTATGATGGCAGGAATAAGATGGAAGAGATGGCGTCAGCGTTGAGAGCTATTAAGGAGGTCAAATCAACAAAGCTCTGTGCCTTTTGGATGTGAAGAGTGGAGGGGAATCAAGGATGGTTCCTAGGACTCAAAAACATATTTCCTTTGAAATAATAGCAAGATATGAAACAATGGTATGCACAAAGCTTCATAAAAGTCAGGATTCAAAAAAGATTCTAAATTCATAGCCATGTTGTGTGCCTTTGAATAAGCAGAAATGGAAAAGTAAGTGAAACACAGAAAACTAAGCACCCTGGTGGTTAATACCACTGGAAATTCAGGTCATGAAGAAAAGAGACACATCCTATTCCAATCCTCCACTCTCCCCCGAAACAAAACCATGTAGTAAGGAGCCCCATCTCATTCAGAATTGGGCTAACTGAAGCCCTGGAACCCCGAGTCCTGTCAGAAAAAAAAGAAGACCCCTCCCAAAGGGACTTGTTTATCCCCCATCCCAACTATACACAAGGCCTCCTTTCTCAAATTTGTGTAGATGTTAACACAAGGTCTCCCACCAAAAGGAAGAATGATAAAAGGAGAGGAGAAATTTTAAAAGCAGGTAGAATCAAATCAATGACCCTAACCTCAAAACTCACTGCTTTTCTCTGTGTTTGGGTTCACATTCCAACCCATATCAGAAAATAATCAATTAGCAAGAGTTGTGGACAGCCAGTCAGGCCTGAGCCTCTAGCTGTAAGATGGTATTAAAGCCACAAAGGCTACATGTCTGAGCAAACCTATCCTACAGCATTCCAGAGCCAGGAAGGGAGGCGGGTCCATGCTAGAGGTGGGGTTTCTACCGCTCCAGAGACTGGCACCATCCATTTCCCACAAAAAGAGCAGTAGTCCTTCAACCTCCATGCTGCCCAGATGTAAGCAGCCAGGGTCAGCGGAAGACATACCTAATAGCTTCGGGAAACCACAAAATGATCACCTTCTACATAATTTCTCTTAAGAAGAGTGTCTGATCGTCTTTAAGTTATTACCCTTTATCTTGCCTAGGCTTCATCAATCGGCAGTCTGGAGTTTCACTGACAGATACAAATAAGGAGCTCAGTAAATATCAGTAACATTGCAGAAATTTAAGGAACGGTATTATTCAACATCCATTTGCTTCTATTGTTTCCTTCTTCCAGATCTTTTTTTTTTCTCAATTTTAATCTTATAGGGAAATTCTTTCAATTCCTTCCTCGTAACCCCTCGTATGCTTATAAAAGTCATTGGTATGACAAGTTAAAAGATACACGTCATAATAGTTTTGCAGTTCTGTGATACAAGCTAAAGGTTCAAGCTGTGAAATGGATTACTAAATTTTATGATAATTGATTAACAAATAATAATAGTTAGCATTTACTGAACACATGCCAAGCATGTGTATATTATCTTGTGTAGTCTTTAGCAAAAATCTTCTAAGGCAGGTGCTATTATCATCTCCATTTTACAAATGAGGAGCCTGTGGCACAGAGATGTATGTAGAGTGCCTTGCACAAGGTCATACAGCAAATAAATGGCAGAACCAGGATCCGACTTAGGACAAAATAATTTGTATTTTTAGCCATTATACCAGATTGCTTCACTATGCACAGAATAAAAATGAGATGAAAAGGCACATTACAAATAATGGAACATGGAAAAACCTCTTGAGGAACATGGTTCTTATTACTTCAGTTGGACTGTTGTCTTTTATTAGACTGATCCAAGTCCTAGAAACACAGTCACTGGTGGGAGCCTGTCCAGGCCAGTCCAGGCTCTTTATGAAAAAGGCAAAAAATCCTAATTTTCAAAGCCATACCTTTTTTGCCATTTTTTACCACCTTGAAAGTGAGTAAGAAGAAAAGATGGTGATGTCACGGAAACCATCCTCTTACTGGCTACAGCATTTGGATCTGAGGACCAGTAGGAGAGACGGAGTACTCAAACTATCTGGAATGCTACTAAATCTTGCCCCACCCAAAGAACCAAAGGGATTCAGGTGAATTCTAGGCCTGATTTAATCGGAACCACAAGAATCACCCAGAGCAGCTGGCAGATGAATCTACTTCTCTCTGGCTGCAGCAGATCAACCAGGAAAGCTGAACCAGAGTCCCCTGACTCTGCAGACTTTCTCTTCCCCTTAGACATGCAGGAAGTTCTGGGACCAAGCCAGAGCCTAACAAAACTGACCAGAGGAAAGCCAGTGGTCTGCACCCTTTGATGTCAGTAGGCCCACACTGACCAAATGTTTTCCATCAGGCATCCAGCCCAAGCAAAGCTGAGTCCTGTGGCTTTAAAACTAAAACCAGTGCTCATTACTATTGACACCAAAGTGGGTCCTGAACATGTACTCTTCACGTCTGACAACTGAGTAACTTATACTACTCTGAAAAAAAATGACCAAATCCCAAAAGTCCAAATCTTTACCACTTTCCAACTTAGCCATCACATTCTCTCTTTTCAGAAACCTGAAAAACATCTACCAACCTACTTAATAAAACAAGTCTAGGGGCGAGGAGCAGTGGCTCACGCCTACAATCCCAGCACTTTGGGAGGCCAAGGTGAGAGGATTACCTGAACCCACAGATTCGAGACCAGCCTGGGAAACTTGGTGAGACCTCATCTCTACAATAAATCAAAAAATTGGCTGGGCAAGGTGGCACACGCCTATAGTTCCAGCTATTTGGAAGGCTGAGGCAGAAGGATCGCCAGAGACCAGCAGGTCGAGGCTGCGGTGGCCGGGAGCATCCACTGCCCTCCAGCCTGGGCAACAAAGTGAGACTCCAACTCCAAAAAAAAAGTCTAACTATTTTAACTTCAGGATTATAGGTTTCCTCACAAAACTGCTCTTATAAATGCTCTCCAAGCTCTATTATCATCTAATTACAATTTCTATACGGCTATATAATAATGTGCGTGTTGGAAGCCAAAAAATGAAGCTTCAATCACTTTTGTACTTACAATTAAAACAAGCAGAAACAGGACAACCTTTGGTAAATAATTTTTTTAAATGCTGGAATCCTTTTATTTAGTGTTTTTTCACAGCTCTAATAAAGGTGAGAGGAGCCAGGCAAAATGCAGCCTTAACATATATGGTCATCCAAAGTAAAGATGTAAGACTTTCTTATTCTACAAAGGAGAAATTAATAAAAGAAGAAAAAAAAGAAATACCACACAGCACTTTCCTTTCCCACCATCATTTTTCAATTTTCTTTAGAGAAATACCAGCCAATAACTAATTAGAACCATACCCTTTGTTATCCCAATGAAAAGACGTATACGAATGATTTTAAAGAACAAATGCTAACGAGAACTTAAAAAATTAACAATATGGAACTCTGGCTCCAGTTTGGTTTTCCTTCAGTGTAAAATAAAATTCACTTCTTTAAAGCTATTTTTTATAGTTGGTGAAGCAACATGGTGAAGAGTCCATCAACAAAACATCAGGTGTTCACCCATCCAGCATCCTGAACTGGGGGTGCCGTGGCCTTTTCACTGTTTCTATGGGTGGAATTGGCATCACCAGCTCATCAGCTTCTAAGCAACCTAATTTCAAACAAGAGAGACAAAAACTCAGTTACAGAAAAGAAATTTGTTCTACATGTCTTGGTTTCAAGGGGGAAAATAATTCCTTTTAAAGTGAATACATAGCTTTTGTCATTTCCAAGAGTATGGATTCCACAAGAAACACAGCTGGAGTCTTTTTACCTGGTATATATCACTGTGAATAAGAATGTTTCTGGGGTCAGCTCTTGAGTTGCTTTTTCTTTTTTCATGAACACAGAACATTAAGGGGCAGAAACAAACTCCTTCAAAAATGGACTGATTTTAGAGAATAAAGTAAACTATAGGATGTGGATCAGAAAAAATTCTGAGCAAAAAAAATAAATTTTTTAGATGCTAGCACTTCATGGATTGGGCATGTCTGGCATCCTGAAATGTATTTTCAAATGAGAGTCTAACCTGTGTCATCCATATTCTCATCATGATGGAATTAAATTAGCAGGACCAGGCTAGGGCCACAGAAATTTTTCCATGCCAACAGACTATGCAGGGTATAGAGAACCAACCACAGACTATGTCATATCAAATACTCTCCTTTTCGGAGAAAGCTTTAAGCACTTACAAAACATCTCAATTTGCTCCATATTTTTGCTATCCAGCAAATTCATTTCCCCTTCTGTAAAAAACACAATAGGCCTTATGTCTATAACATTTTACCATTGCTATATGTTTTCAAAAGCTAGAAATCATTTTATTGCCCGATAAGGTTATTATTTTAAACAGACATTGGTCTACAACAGAAACTTGCCACAACAATGAAAATATTTTTTGGTAAATCACTTTCCAAACATTACTTCTACCCGAAAGGATCATAAAAACAATCACCAAGGAAAACAAAGGATTCCCATAATTTGAATCTAAAAGTACTAGCCATGCATATTCACATTCTATCAGGCATGTCAATCAAATATGGGCAGAATAACCTAAAAGTGGTGAAAATAACCACTGTGTGGTTAGTGAGCCCATGTTTTTCCAATGTTACATTTACAAATTGTATTTGTTAAACTGTATTTCATACTTTAAATCCCAAGTCTGTACCTTACACGGCTTTGGAATGGATGATTTACTCAAGACATTTGGGGTCACAGTGTAAGCCTTTTGCTCTCACTCAATCTAAATCATGCTTCTCAACAAGATTCTGTACACATAAAAGAAACACGTGGCATGCGTTACCATCCTCCCAAGAGGAACCTAAACACCCCCAGAATGGCCCTTCTGTCCACTCTATAAACTGAGATTTTCCTCAGAAAGGGAAGGGGCTGTATTCACACGTTGCATCAGACACACTAATTAAGCAACAGCACTCCAAAACTTTTTCTGCTTCCATTCATTACAAAATGTCCTGAATTTGTTTTACTATAACAGACATCTTCACCCAACAGATACTGTCAGAAACCCAGCTAATTTCAGCAGCACACTGGGAGAAATGAGAAGATGACAGCCAAGTATAAATTTTCCCAAATCATCATTCTTCCAGTCAGTCTGCATCTATGGGATCAGTTCAGCATTAATTTGATGTATGCCAAGACAACAGTGGGCCACCATGCAACTAGAGATCTGCAAGGATAGGGTTGTTCCCCTGCCTGGGAGACATCTGGGGAGGATGGCAGGACAGCCAGACAATGAAAAGCTCCCCAGTGGCCACTAATTCAGCCCGGGGGTGGGGTTGGGTGGAGGGGGGTGTAGAAGGGAAGGGGCGGAGTAGACGAGGGAACCGAGAGAGAGGAGTGAGCTCCCTTCTCACCCAAAGCCACGGTCAGCGGCCGCCTCCTCAGGGTGGGGGACGACCTGACCTCGGACTCGACCTCCAGGTCCCTGGTCTCAGGGGGGAGAGGGCCCCAGGAAAGCAGATTTCTCTGGGAAAGAAAGGAAACTTCCTGGTTTGGGCATTATGGGTAGGGGGCTAACGCCCTCCCCTCCCCACTACAGGTATTCACGGAGAGTCAAGTGGCTGAGGGAAGGAAGGGGCACTTCCTGGCACCTCTGGGGAAGAGTGGTTGGGGGGAGGTCACGAAACCGGGACCCCAGAGCGTAGCCACCCCCTAAGCGAGGCTCTCAACATGTGCGCACGGAGGGCTCTCCACTGTCCAGGACATAAGCTGGGGCCCGGGGAAAGCCAAGGGGTGTCAAACTTCCCAGCGAGAGCGCAGCCTGGCACCCGCACCGAGGAGTTGCCGCGGGAGCCCCAAGTCGGCGGGGTTCTGGGTTGGGGGTGCGGGCACAGAGAGGGGCAGGAGGGGAGGAGCGCGCAAAGATGGAGAAGGCGGGCGAGGGGACAACCGCGTTCGGGGGTGTGGAGACGGCCGGAACCGACTCCCGGGAGCGCGGGCTGCGCACCCAGGCCGGGGGCGCCGACGAGGCCCGCGCCGCTCACCTTCCTGTGCTTCTCCTTGTAGGGCAGCGCCAGCCACGGCATGTCCCGCACGAAGTCCTGCCACTGCCGCTGGTCCTGGTCCGAGGACACGAAGACGATCTCCAGGCGCCGCCGCGGCTCGGGCTCCGCGGCCGCCCCGGCCCCCGACCCGGCCCCGGCCCCGGCCCCAGCCCCCGGCCCGGCCGCCGCGTCCCCCCGCAGGCGGCCGTAGAAGGCAGCCAGGCTGGCGCTGAGCTGCGCGCAGGGGGCGCTCAGGCTGCAGCCGAAGTAGAGCCCGAGCAGCGAGATGCCGCGGGCGCCCAGCGAGTGCACGTCCACCTCCTCGCCGCCGCCCGTCACCAGCTTCTCCCCCAGCAGCTCCTCCAGGAAGCCCGACATCCTGGCCCACCGCAAACCCGGCACGCGGGAGGGCGGGCGGGCAGGCGGCGGCGACCCCGCTCCCTCTGTCCGCGCGGCGGGCGGAGGCGGTGGCGGCGGCGCGGCGGCTGGCGCTGGGGCGAGGGGAGTCCCGCCCACCCGGACACGCCCACTCCCCGCCCACGTCACGCCCCCTCCCACCCGCTATCGCCACGCCCCCTCCGTGACCCGCCAGGGGTCTTGCGAGGCCCGGGCTGGGTCCGCAGCAGCTGGCGCCGGGATGCGGATGTCACCGTGTGGCCACAGTGCGCGGGGTAGCCGCCCTGGTGGGAAACCTGACCTGAAAGGTACCGCAGGAACGGCAGGGCCTAAGTGAAGAAAAAAGGTGCCGCTGAGCCGGCGCTTCCCAGGCTGCGGTCCGCGCTGAGCTGGTCTCGGCCGCACTCCTGCCCCCAGTCCCTCTCCACTTCCCCATTCTAAATTCTCTCCAGACTTTTCCAAAGATTCCCCTCCGCCTGAGTTCTCTACCCCTCTTTCTTGTCCCCCCCCTTCCCCTCCACTCTCTCTCCCTACACGAAGCCTAACCCTTGGGCCACTTCGGACCCCACTGATCTCTCTTGCAATGGTTACTGGATTGACTGTCTTCACCACACTAGGTCTTGCTGCACAGTTACTTCTGCTCGACAGATGTTTTCTGCTATTGTGAGTGAACTGGAGGATACCACCTCTGAAGTTCGCGGTGCAGCTTCTGATGGAGTGCTAGGTACACAAGAGAGATAATTCATTAATACTTGTGGGCTGATTGTAGGTCGCAGTGTGGGATTTCAGTCCACAGGTCGCAGCGGCCATTCCCAACCAGCGAATGGCTCTCTTCCATCTCCACAAATGTGTGCAACAGATGCCGCAGCATCTCTAAATCGATGCTGGCTGCTTTCCTGAATCAGCTCCATAGCTTATATCAAGTCTGGTAGTTGAGAAAAATTCTAGGGATTTTTTTTTTTTTTTTTTGCCAGCTGGCAAGGTGCTCCCTGATGCTTAGGGAGAAACTGGATTAAACAGGTGGTCTGTGGTGACAAGTCTTCTGACTTCCCAGCCCAACATACACACGAAAAAATGTATACTATGTCCACCCACAATAGAAGGCTATAGGTGTGAATCAGCTCTGCTATCAATGACCCCAGGGAAAGGAGGGGGGGGGAACCTCTCTCAGAAATCGCCACTGCTTTGGGAGTTATTTATTGGGCATTTACTGCCATCTAATGGAAAGAGTGAAAAAGAAAATAAGGTTGTCTAGAACTCAGTATGTGAAAAGAGATACTGGCAGGACATCAAGCAGAATATTTTTGTTATTTTACAGTGGCTTTCCATACACACAGACAATAGGATGTTTTATAGGAGTTAATTTAAACCTCAGGACATAATTGCAATCTTTTGGCATAAACATAAACTTTCACTCCTGAGATTCTCAATTTTTCTAGGGTAGAAAAAGGAATTGTACAGGTTTTTAGCTCAGTGAAATGTGATCATAATGGGTGAAAGAGGTGGAGATGGAAGCCAAAAGTGGATTGGCATCTCTACAAAGTATATCCACTTCCTTAGTCACCACCTACTACTGTTCATTTCACAAGTAGGATCTTTAGATGGAGGACTGCCTTTAAGCAGGTAAGAACCCTGTGGCACAGGTGAATTTCATGTTTATTCTCAGGAGACTGTCATACTAAAAATCTGCACCAATGCAGGGACCAGTATCTTATAAAACAAGCCTGTAATCCCAGCCCTTTGAGAGGCCGAGGCAAGAGGATTGTCTGAGCTCAGGGGTTCGAGACCAGCCTGGGCAACTTGGGAGACCTCATACCTACAATAAATTTAAAAAATAAGCCGGGCTTAGTGGCTCATGTCTGAAGTTCCAGCTACTTGGAAGGTTGAGGTGGAAGGATCTCCTGAGCCCTGCAGGTCGAGGCTGCAATGGCCATGAGCATGCTACTGCACTCCAGCCTGGGCAACAGAGTGAGTCTCTGACTCAAAAAAAAGAAAGAAAGAAAGAAAAGAAAGAAAGATTTTTAGACAGACTCCGACACTCTGACATTTTCAGATGAACATTAAGAAAATGTAAAAGGACCATAAGTATTAGCATCCTGTGGAAGCAAAAGGACAGAGTATTTGGTGTGGAGGCAGGCGAAGAGGGGATCTGGGGATTACAAGTGTGGGAGAAGAGTGAAGTCATTATTGGAGTACTTAACTTTGGTATACTAGGTGCAAGTCTGATATAAAGAGGCAGTTTGTTCAGCATTTTACTTTTATTATTCTACAGGAAAGCACTTTCCACTGGAGTGTGTCCAAACCAGCATCTGGCACCTGGGAAAGTGAAAGTTCGAACATACTGCACACGAAATATAAATAAAATTTAGGGAATTGTTGGCGCAGCAGAGCTTGGTTAGAAGCCAAATATCACAGCTGCCTTTTAAAGGGGTGTGGAAAGAGGGAATTTGCAATGGAAATGATTCAAAATCATAATTATAGTGGGTGATTGTTGCAAGAAGCCCAAAGAGCCTCATTTGACATCCTATAAAAAATTAGCCACTGTCCTTTGGCTTGCAAAAAGCACTGTCTCTGCTTATGCAGTATACTTAAGGAGAATGTCCCTACTAGTGTTTCGCCAGTCATGTTACATGAATGGACTTGACTATTCTGAAAATTATTGCTTTTTTAAAATATGTAGTAAAGAGCCATGACATGCATAACATTGTACAGATCATACACAGCACAGAGATTTCTTCTGAGAAATTGCATTCTAAGGCACATGATGTCATACAAAACACACACAGAACAAATATATATTTGTCACTTTTAAGATTCATAAATCAAAATTAGCTGGGCATGGTGACATGCACCTATGGTTCCAGCAAGTTGGAAGGCTGAGGCAGAAGGACTGTCTGAGCTCAGAAGGACTGTCTGAGCTCAGCAGGTTGAGACTGCCGTGGCTATGAGAATGCCAATGCACTCTAGCCTGGGCGACAGAGTGAGATTCCTATTCCAAAAAAAAGGTTCATAAATCATATTTCTTCAGGTATAGTAGTGCACGTGCACAAAGATGTATGCATACGAATATTTAGTGCTGTATTGGTAAAATTTAAAAAGATTGAAAAAGTGGAAAGCACCTAATTGTGTATCAATGAGAATTAGATGATGACACATTCATAATTTGGGATACAATCTAGTCATTGAAAAGAATTAAGGAGGCCGATTGTGATGGCTCACGCCTATAATCCTAGCACTTTGGGAGATGGAGGTAAGAAGATTGCCTGAGTTCAGGGGTTTGAGACCAGCCTGGGCAACTTGATGAGACCTCGTCTCTACAATAAATCAAAAAAATTAGCTGGGCGCAGTAGCGTGAGCCTGTGGTTCCAGCTACTTGGAAGGCTAAGGTGGAAGGATCACCTGAGCCTAGCAGGTTGAGGCTGCGGTGGCCGTGAGCATGCCACTGCACTCTAGCCTGTGAGGGAGTGAGACTCCTACTCAAAAAAAAAAAAAAAGGAAAGGATTAAGGGTAGTAAAAAATTAGCTGGGTGTAGTGGTGCATACCTGTATGCCTATAGTCCTAGCTACTCAATAAGCTGAAATGGGAAGACCACTTGAGCCCAGGAGTTCAAGGCTGCAGTAAGCTATGATTGTGCCGCTGCACGCCAGCCTGAGCAAGACCATTTCTCTAAAAATAATAGTAATAATGATAATTAATTAAAAATGAAAAGAATGAAGGCGATTTCTATGTATACTGTATCAGTTTGGGTTCGCCAGAGAAGCAGAACCAATATATATGGAAAGAGATGAGGAATTGACTCATGCGATTATGGAGGCTGAGAAGTCCTACCATCTGCAGTTGGCCAGCTGGAGACACAGGAGAGCCAATGGTATAGTTCTAGCCTGAGCCAAAGGCCTGAGAGCCAGAAGAGCCAATGGTATGAATCCCAGTCAGACTTTGAAGCCAGGAGAAGACTGATGACCTTACTGCAAGACAGTCAGAGAGAGTTAATTTTTTCTACCATTTTTTTTTTTTTTTTTTGAGTCAGAGTCTCACTCCATTGCCCAGGCTGGAGTACAGTGGCATGCTCACAGTCACCACTGCAGCCTCGACCAGCTGGGCTCAGGCAATCCTTCCACCTCAGCTTTCCAAGTAGGTGGAATTACAGGTGCGTGTCACCAAGCCTAACTAATTTTTCTTGATTTACTGTAGAGATGAGGTCTCACCACATTGCCCAGACTGGTCTCAAACCCGCGGGCTCAGGCAATCCTCTCACCTCGGGCTCCCAAAGTGCTGGGGAATTTTCTCTTATGTCACCTTAGAGCTCTATTCAGGCTTCAGCTGATTGGATGAAACTCACCCACAAGGAGGACCTGCTTTACTTAGTCTACCAATTCAAATGCTAATCTCATCCAGAAACACCCTCACAGTCCCTCCCAGAATAATGTTTCACCAAATATCTGAGCAGGTGCTGGTGAGGAAGGTCAGGTCCAGTGACCACTATTCCTTGCTGCTCAGAAATGTCTTCCCTTTCAGAATATGCCTTGCGCATGTCTTGTCTGGGTGCCCAACTGTTTGGTGAAGTCGCCAGGCCTACTGATTCCAAGTCCATGAAAGGGGTGAAACTGTTCGGTGTACAGCCTTTGGCCAAGTGGAGGGAGACTTATGACTGGTATCCAAATCACAACACTTACTTTGCACTCACGGGAACACTCCATTTTCTTGGCCTCTACAGAGATGAGCATCAGGATTTTAAGGATGAGCAAATGCATCTAAAGAAGCTCCGTGGAAAGGGGAAACCAAGGAACAGAGAAGGGAAAAGAGCAGCAAAAAAGAAATAGTGGCAGCCCATCAAGAGCAAAGATGTCTTCTGCGGTGACAGAGAGAAGGAAGCATATTCATTGTCTTTCCATGTAATGGAGGAATGCGATTTTCCTGAATGAAGGTTATTTGAAGCACACCACCATCTCCATGTTCAAGACTAATCCAGTTAAATTGTGACTGGCCTCTTGAACACACTCTAACTACACAAAATTATCTTGGCCTTAGCTTTGTAACCTGAGGCTTGCCCAGTTCTCTGATGAAATGAATACATAAATTATTGCTTAAATGACTTGTTTGAGGAGTGGGATGGTGGGGGAATGGAGAGGAAACCTAAGAGAGTATCCTGAATTTCCTCATTATTCCCTCCTTGCCTCCTCTCCAGACTTCTCTCATCTCTCTGGCCCTTCAGCCACTGTCTCCACCACCAAGCTCACAAATTTCCTGTGCCTCTCCACATGCTCCTTTAAGAAGTCTAATAAGATTTATTCGTGGGATAAAAGGCTGTACCTGGTAGGGAGCATTGAATACCTACTGTACAAAGTTCTGGGGTCCCGATAATAAAGCAAGAGGAACAACAACAAAAATAAAACCTAAGCACTCTGATTCAGTCAATTTGACACACAAAATAAACCATCACGAGTCTACTCCTTGTCAACTTGGCACCATATACATTTCCTTAAACCATACTTAATCTCCAGATACAGACAACAGCTCGCTCATAGTTCTACCTAACATGACACAACAATCCTGAGTACAACCAAAAATGCTCTAACCCTTTGCCCAGAAGAGAAGGTAAAGTCCTTGAACGATGTTTACCCATCTCCTTAACACTATGACATAAAATTAATAATGTGTCAGAAATACTATGATACAATGCCCATACATCTTATATTATATAAGGGAATAAGAGAGAGAGGAAACAAATATATTATACGGACATACTTTGTTTTATTGCACTTAATTGTAGTGTGCTTTGCAGACATTGTGTTGTGTACACATTGAAGATCTGTGGCAACCCTGCATTAAGCAAGTCCCTGAGTGGCACTTTTTCAGCAGAGTATGCTCACTTTGTGTCTCTGTATCAAGTTTTGGTCATTCTTGCAATATTTCAGAAATTGTCATTATTATTATATCTGTGATGGTGGTCAGGGATCTTTGATGTTACTATTGTCATTGTGGTGGGGTGCACAAACCACACCCATATAAGATGGCAAACTTAATCCACAAATGTTGTATGTGTCCTGACTGTACTACCGACCTACCGCTCGCCATCTCTCTCCCTCTCCTTGGGTCTCTGTATTCCCTGAGACACAACAATATTGAGTTAAGTTAATAACCCGCCAATGGTCAGGTTTAGTGGCTCAGCTTATAATCCCAGCACTTTGGGAGGCCAAGGTGAGTGGATTGCCTGAGCCTGCAGGTTCAAGACCAGCCTGGACAACTTGACGAGACCTCTTCTCTAAAATAAATAAATAAATTAGCCAGGCGTTGTAGCGTGCACCTGTAGTTCTAGCCACTTGGAAGGCTGACGCGGAAGGATTGCTGGAGCCCAGCAGGTTGACGCTGAGGTGTCCGTGAGCATGCCACTGCACTCCAGTCTGGGCGATGGAGTAAAACTCCAACTCAAAAAAATAAAATAAAAAAAAACCCACCAATGGCCTTTAAGTGAAAGGAAGAGCCTCATGTCTCTCACTTTAAATCAAATCTAGAAATGATTAGGCATAGTGAGGAAAGCATGTCGACAGCCTAGAATGTCTGAACACTGGGCCTCTTATGCCAGATAGTTAGCTGAGTTGTGAATGCAAAGGAACATTTTTTAAAGGAGATTTCAAAGTGCTACCCCAGTGAACACAAATGATAAGAAATCAAAACAGCCCATTGCTGATTTGGAGAAAGTTTCAATAATCAGGATAGAAAATCAAACCAGCCACAATATTCCCTTAAGACAAAGCCTGATCCAGAGCAAGGCCCTAACTCTTCTCAATTCTATGGATGCTGAGAGAGGTAAAGAAGCTACAGAAGAAAAGCTGGAAGCTAGCAGATGTTGGTTCATGAGGTTTAAGGAAAGATGCTACCTCTATAACCCATAAGTGCAAGGTGAAGCAGCAAGTGCTGATGGAGAAGCTGCAGCAAGTTGATCTTCTAGAAGATCCAACTAAGATCACTGATGAAGGCGGCTACACTAAACAACAGATTTTTGGTGTAGATGAAATAGTCTTCTATTGAAAGAAGATGCCATCTATGATTTTCGTGGCTAGAGGGGAGAAGTCAATGCCTGGCTTCTAAGCTTCAGTGGACAGACGGATTCTCTTGTTTGGGGCTAGTGCAACTGATGACTTTAAGTGGAAGCCAGTACTCATTGACCACGCCACAATTCCTTGGATCTTAAAAGTTATGCTAAATCTTCTCTGCCTGTGCTCTAGAAATGGAACAACAAAGTCTGAATGAAAGCACATCTGTTTACAGCATGGTTTACTGAGTATTTTAAGCCCATAGCTTCCTACTGCTCAGAAAAAAGATTCCTTTTAAGATATTGCTGCTCATTGACAATGCACTTGGTCACCCACAAGCTCTGATGGAGATGTACAAGATTAATGATGACCGGGTGCAGTGGATCAAGCCTGTAATTCCAGCACTTTAGGAGGCCAAGGCAAGAGGATTGCCTGAGCTCAGGGGTTTGAGACCAGCCTGGGCAACTTGGTGAGACCTCATCTCTACAACAAATAAGAAAAAAAATAAGCTGGGCGTGGTAGTTCATGCCTGTAGTTCAGCTACTTAGATGACTGAGGCAGAAGGATCGCCTGAGCCCAGCAGGTTGAGGCTGCGGTGACTATGAGCAGCGTGCCACTGTACTCCAGCCTGGGCGACAGAGTGAGACTCCAACTCAGAAAAAAAGAAAAGAAAAAAAGAAAAGCCAGG
>CAUYQG010243019.1:0-24018 GCA_963574415.1 Tarsius wallacei
GGAGGAGATCCAAAGCTCACCCGAAAGTCAGAGCAGCAGTTGTGGTGGCAGTGGCAGCGGCAGTGATCTAAGTCTCAGCATATCCTGTGTGGAGGGGTGGATCACCTCAGGCATAGGCTGCAGAGGCAGCCGTATTTAGACCGAGGCGGTGACGGTTCCAGGACCACAGTGGTGATGATAGTGTCCGGCTGCAGCAGTGACGGTGACAAGTGTCTGGACCGCGGGTGGCTAGCCCAGCCAAGCTGCTTGCGGTGGGGGCAGGGCGGGCCAGGCCTCTTGCAGCGGTGGGTCAGGTGGAGCCGCCTACAGCGTCCCACTGCAATGATCAGTGGCAGTGGTAGTGGTGGTGATCAGTAGCGGTGTCTTGGCCGCAGCGGCGAGCTGAGCCGCTTGCGACAGTGGCGCTGCCCCCCCGGGCGCCGGTGGTGGCACCGGGTCCCCAGCCGCTGGCAGCAGCGGCGGCAATCCCTGGGCCGCTGGTGGCAGCAGCGCCACCAGGTCGCTGGCGGCAGCCGCGGCAGTGGCGGGCCTTGGGTCGCTGGTGGCGGCTGCGGCATCGCGCCCTGGGTCGCCGGTGGTAGCGTCCGTGGCAGCACGCCCCGGGTCGCCAGCGGCGGCGGTGGCGGCACGCCTCGGGTCAGCGGCGTCCACGGCGTTGGCTAGCTCTGGATTGCCGGCGGTGGCGTCCTCAGCGTTGGCGCGCCCTGAGTTGCCGGCGGCGGCAGCGGTGGCGCACCTCGGGTCAGAGGCGTCCGCGGCCTTGGCGCACCGCTGATTGACAGCGGTGGCATCCACCGCGTTGGCGTGCCTCGGGTTGCCGGCGGCGGCGGCGCGCCTCGGCTCAGCGGCGTCCGCGGCGTTGGTGCGCCCCGGTTTGCTGGCGGTGGCGTCCGTGGTGGCACGCCCCGGGTCGTTGGTGGCGTCGGCAGTGGCGCGCCTCGGGTCAGCGGCGTCCATGGCATTGGCGTGCCCTGGATCGCCGGCGGCGGTGTCCACGGCGGCGTGCACCCTGGGTCTCCGGCGGCGGCCCCGGGCTGCTGGCGGGGGCTGCGGCTGCTTCTACCTCCAGCCCGCTGTGGTGCCTCTGTGGTGTCAGTGGACAAGTTCCGTTTGGGGAGCAGGCCCCCTGGGAGAGAGCCCGAGTCTTTCTGTGTCCTCCTCTGCAGAGGTCTCACAGACCACGCTGCCTGGTCGCCATCTTGGCCGTGAATCTGCTCCTTTTATAATTATTTAGTGACCTTCCATACCTTTTTAAATTCTTGACAGCTGAAAGGATACTTTGTCTGATATTAAGATCATGATCCTTACTTTCTTTTGTGTTCCATTCATCTGAAATTTTATTTCCCATCCTCTTACTTTGAGTCTGTGAGTGTCCTTTCTGGTGAGATGAGTCTCTTGGAGACAATATATTGTTGCCTCATGATATTTTGTCCAATTTGCCATTCTATGTCTTTTCAATGGTACATTTGTCCATTCACATTCAGGCTAATTATTAAGATATGGGATTTTATCCCTGTCATGAAATTCTTATAGAGTTGGCTGTTATTGCTACTGTTTGTTTGTTGTCTTTCTTTTGATTTTTGGGTTGATTCATGTGTGTTTTCTGTCTTTTTCCTGCATTCTTGGGAAAGGTGTTGTCATTCTTCATCTCCTTTCTTTTGTGTTTAATACTTTCTTAAGTGCTTTGTGTAGAGCTGCTCTGAAGGCAATGTAAGTTCTTAGGGATTGAATGTCTGGGAAGGATTTTAATTCTCCATCATTGATGAAGCATAGCTTAGCTGGGCAAGTAATTCTTGGATGAAATTGTTTATCTTTGAGAACTTTGAAGATTGGATTCTAGGATCTCCTAGTGTGAAGTGTTTCTGTAGATTAATCTGCTGCTATTCTAATTGGTCTTCCTTGGTAGATAGTCTGACTGTTTTCTCTTGCTGCCTTTAGGATTTTTTTCTTTCATACCTGTTTTATGTAGGTGAATTACTATGTGTCTAGGAGTTGGTCTTCTCATTTATTGTCTTGCAGGGGTTCTCTGAATCTCTTATGTTTGAATGGTCATGTCACTGATGAGATGAGGGAAGTTTTCTGGGATAGTTCCATAATTTGGTCCTCAAGCTCTGATATGCTTTCTTCTGTTTGGTTAATTCTGCTTTCCATGCAATCAGTTTGTTATTTATTTCACTCACTAGATTCTTTATTGCTGTTTTCTCAGTTATCAACTCCTTCACTCATTCCTCTTGCCTCTGGTCAATTATATTTATTCTCTATAATAATGTCCTTATATCTGGGCTTGTGGTTTGAGACCAGTTATTCTGGGGGCTTTTCATTGTTTGAGTTCCAAAGTCTTTATTTGCAGTGGCTGACCTCCCTGGGTTCTGTATGAGACCCATATTCTTCCTTGGTTTTTGCTCATTTTTGTAGATTTTTCTCTCCCCTTTTTAAACTCTTCTTTTATTCTGTGGTTCAGGGATGTGGGTTACCTTTTACTTCTGTTTGCTCAATCTCATATTCTTTCTTTAGAGTATCCTCTGGCTTTGTTCAATTTTGAAGCTGGACTGTGGCGGTGGGGGGCTCCACTTTTTGTATTTGGACATTTAATTGAGGGGGAAGCTGTGATTCAGAAACTATATGTAGATCCCAGTATATGCTGACAGTTATGTGGGTCCCCTGAATCCCACATCCCACAGCCTTAAAATGTGATCATGCAGTGGGAGTGTTTATTTGCCCCCCTGAAAGCAAAATAAGGTAAGAAGAAGGAAAAGAATGGACAAAGGAAAGAGGGGGATGAGAGGAAGGTGGAGAGGAGAAGAAGAGGCAAAATGGACAGGTGTACCAACTAACAAATAAAAAGATACACAAAGACAGAACATTTATTTTTTATTTTTTATTATAAAGGTGTGGGGTATAATTCAGGGTGAGGTATACAAATGTTGATTATGCAGGTACCCTTGTTGATGAGGTATGCCCCTCCATCCCCTAGCAGTTTCCTTTAACTGCCAATCCCGCTTTCCCTCCCTTGACAGTTTTCCACTAGGGATTCCTAGTTAGTCAAACCCTTTCTTATAGTATTATAATAATTGTTTAAGATCTGCTTGTGAGTGAAAACATGGTACTCTGTTCTTGGTTTCTGTGATAGATCACTGAGTATGGTAGACTATAAATCCATCCAAGTTGTTGTAAGTCCATATGTTTTTCCTTTATGACTGCATAATACTTCATTGTGTATATGTGCCACATTTTTTTTTAATCCAGTCCAGCTTTGATGGGCAATATGGTTGTTTCCATGTTATTGTGATTGTGAATAGAGCTACAACAAACATACGTGTGCTGGTATCTTTTTTGTAGAATGACTTGAGTTCTTCTGGGTATATTCCCAATAGGGGAGTTGCTGGGTCATATGGAAGGTCAATTTCTAGTTCAGAAATCGCCACACAGTCTTCCAAAGAGGTTGCACTAGTTTGCAGTCCCATCAGCAGTGAAGAAGCAGTCCTTTCTCTTTGCATCCTGGCCAGCATCCATTGTGTTTGTTTTTATTAATGATGGCCATTCTTACTTGTGTTAGGTGGTATCTCAATGTGGTTTTGATTTGCATTTCTCTGATGATGAGTGAGGCTGAGCACTTTTTCATGTATCTGTTGGCTGCTCATATTTCTTCTTTTGAGAAGTGTCTATTCATGTCTTTTGCCCACTTTTTAATGGAGTTGTTTGCTTGAAAATATTTTTTGAAAATATGTAGACAATCATACAAACACAAGATCAAATTCAACCCCCTCCCATTGATATACTCTCCCTCAAAAATACCCATACACAATGAGGATATCTAAAAAAAAAAGCAGTAAAATACCAGAAACAAAGCAAGTATGAAAACATAATCAAAAGTAGAATGAAAGAGGGAAGAGGAAAAAAAAAACTAAAACAAAAAACAAAGAAAAACAAACAAAATGTCAAAAAAAATTCACTTTGAGTCTGTTCTTGTTACTTCAACTTCCTTTCAGCTCTGATCTCCAGCCCCTCCCCTCTGCTCTCAGTACAGGCAGATAGGGTTGCTCTCATTGTGGGTCAGATGCCCCATAGATTATTGTGGTAGGAGGGTAGATCAGATCTGAAATCACCTGGCTTGCTGCTGCTGTTTTCAAGTCTCCCTCTCAGATCTGAAGTGCTTGTGCCTTTTCCAGCATGGGGAAGGGGCGTCTGTCTTTCCAAGTGTGATGAGATACCTCTAGGTCCCAGGTTGAGGATGGGTGGGGCTGAATGGAGCAATGTAGGTCTCTGCCTGGTCTGGGAAAGAGAAAATGGCTCTGGTTGGTGTTTCCTCACCTGTAGTGGGACTCCTCTCCTGCTCTCCCTGACTTTTTTTTTCTCTCTCTCTTTATGGATCCAGGACTCCTACCACTCTGCTGTCACAGATAAGGGTGTGGGCTGGTCACCACGTGGTGATGAGGATCAGCTGTATTCTTCAACCTTTTCTTAAGAGAACCCTGAGAATAGCAGACGATCCTGCGCACTGTTTGTTCCAATCTCAGGATAGTGGTGGGTTGTAGTCACCTCCAGAGGAGAGCCCCGGGTCAATGACTTTCACTCATCCGCCAGCACACACCCACTCACCCAGTGGTTCTTTATGGGCACTCAATTTTGCAGAAACTCTCACAATCAGACCTGTTCCATCACCATCTTGCGCAAATTCCCTATATCATTTTTAAAATATTATAGTCTTACTTAATGCTGTTAAATGGCTGCATTTGAATTAAGTTAAGCTTTCCATCTTAACCACTCTGGTACAATCATTATGGGATTTCCAGTACCTGCTTTGATTTTATCATAAATATTTTACTTTCAAATAGGTTTACATTTATAATATATGATGTTTAGTGTTGACTATATTTAAGAAATCTGATTGTAAGTTCCTAAACTAGGATTTTTGTAAGCATAGAAAGCCTATTCCTAGAGTATAAAAAAATACAAAATACAAAATAAAAGGGGATACTTAGTATATTCCATAAGTCTAATAAAAAAGAATGAACAAGCAAACAAAAGAACAACAATGAAGACTACAAAAATACATCAGAAACAAGTCTTATTCTGAAGCAGAATAAAAAAGTCATTGACCAACATTAGAGATTCATGAGGAGAAAAGGTTTAAAAGGCAAGTTGTACATTTTGGCCAAGTATGAAACACATTTGGGAGAAAGGTCTGTATATCTAATATAAAATAAAAGTTTAAAGAAGGATACACAAACCACATTTGATAACAGCAACTAAGTTATAATTTTATAGTCTTAAAAATGTGCTGGTATTTCTAGCTTTGTCATGAAATATGATTTAGGATTATTTAACAAGAGGAGATTTTGATTAATTATGTCTTTGTTGCAGAGCACCTCTACTTGACTGTTAGATGCTATGTGCCATTTGCTTTCTTTGCTACTCATTTTAATGATTCTATTAGTCACATCAAGAGTGGTCTCATCATTTGTTTTTATTACCATGTAATTTATAATATTTTTCCAAGGGGGACAGTGCAAGTAAAACATGGTATACATTTTTTAATCAATACTTCTTCTCGATGCCTTGAAAGCTTTTCAATTATAAAATCAGCTTTTATTAAGATGTCAATAGTTCCAGCATTTGATGTAAAAAGGAAAATGACATCTATGAGATCTAGGGACCTCAAATGCAATCTTTAATTTTAAGTGTTTTTTTTCCAGATTAATTACTAAAACTAAGTAGTTTTTAATGTCACTTAGAAAAGGATTTGATTCTTTGAGAAATCTGAGTTAAATGTAATTGGTATATTACTTACAGCATGTTACCAGTCTTAAAAATCATGTGTTTTTGGCAATAGGGAGTATAACACATATAAAAAAGGATAAGCTAACTTTATCTTATAATAAAATATCAAGTGACTACCATGAGAAATTTGGTTAGAAATAGCTGCCTAGCAAGACCCACTCCCACAAAAAACAAAAACAAAATCAAAGAAAAATCTCTTTATTTTCAATTTAGCTTCTCTCTAGGTAGAAGAAATCAAATGTACGTAATCTCTTAAGGCTTCAGTGATTTTTTAAAAATATAAAAATAAATATCCTTTATTATGTGTACATGATTTTATATTTTAATTATAATATTGTAATATTTTATTTTAAAAGTGCACATTTTTAAGCTTTTAAAATTATTAATTTGTATGAGGCTCTCATAAACATAACAAAGATGATAATAAGCATTAGGATGTTGTGGCGATCATGATGAATTAATATCTAGGTAGTCCAAATAAATAATTATGTCTGAAAGTGTTAAAAACAGGAAGAAAAGAAATGTGCTCAACTGAGTAAAAGTAATTATGCTTATGTCTTAAGTTTATGTAGACATTAAAATTATGTGAAAAAGAAATTTATATCTGAAGTACTCTGTAAATATTACAAAATATTTTTCATTTCCTCTTTTATACACCATGAAAAAACAAAATAAGAAACACAAAATATATAGATAAGAACCACTCATAATTTTATGTTAGCAAATTCTATGCAAGTTTCTCTCTCAGTGAGCAAAATTCTTAATTGCATTTTTTTGAGCAAAGAAATGAAAGCCAACAGATTTTTAGATAAAACTAAGCATACCATTAGAGTAAAATACAATTGTATTGTGATGATTTTTAAGATACTTCTAGGCTGAACCATAGTTGATCATTTAATTTTTTATGCTACATACAATGAGTGTGTTATATTCTCATTCTTCCAAATCTGAATTGCTTACCTTACGTCTTTTTGTTTTTTATTTATTTTCTTTTCCCTAAACTAACACCACAAAAAATTATACTGCTATGTAAAATATATCTGAAAGTTATAAAGAACATATGGCAATTGGGCTTGAATTTAAACCTCTCATTTATTTTCTCCATTGCCTGTGTAACACAAGTAGTACAAGTTGGGGTGGGTGGGGGAAGAGTGGTAAAAAGAAACGTGCTTCATACTTCAGTGTGGAAATTTTTCATAAAAATAAGTAAAATTATTTCCATGCAATTTTAAAAATCCATTTCTTTGCAAAACTGAATAAAAGGAAAAAAAAAGACCATTACAATTAAATTTTAAATTAACAGTAGGCTCTATTCTTTGTACCACCAAACCATTGTATGTGTGTGGTGTCGTAGCTTTTAAAGGTTATAAATGTAGGAATCACCTGGACCAGTGCAATAGAATAATAATTAAGCTTACATAGAAATGTTAATGTGAAAAAGTTCTTTGTCAGTCTTTTATCAGACTAACATTAAATTAGAAATTATAAATCAAAACAGAATACAACCTGCTCTTCGTCATGAATGATTTGAGAAACACTTCTTTAAACTTTTTGGACCAAAGAATGTTGTCTGTGTTTAATTTGTACTAATTCACTGAATACATATTGTCAGATGCATTCTCATCTTCAAGCAATGTATTATTTTATAGGGGAATTATGATGTGCATATTTTGATCTTTAGTTTCCCAAGTCTTAGCTCTGCATTATTATGTAACTTGTTGGACATGCTGCTGAAATTTTCTGATTTTCAGATTCCTTCTTTATAAAATGCAATAAAAATAATATTAACTTACTTAACATGACTGCTGTGGTCATGGTTTAGCTGTAACCAGCAAAACAAATTCATGTGATCTGGAATCAGCTACCCACAAGTGTTTTGTTATTGTTTGTTTGTTTTACTATGAATCTCCTTTACAATTTAAAGGTCCCAAATGGAAAAGGCTTTTAACCTAAATATTATTATCATTGTAGACAGATTTTAAACAAACTGATTTATAAATAGGTGTTTGTGTTTAGATCCTTTATTTAATATGAACATTTAGATCTGAAGTGTGTCAGGGCATTATTTTACTTGACATAAGCTTTATAATTTAAAAAAATTATTACTCAAATACAAAGCTCAGACAAACTTATTTTTTCAGACAAACTTTAATGTGAACCATTTTCTTCTGAGATCCCTAAGGAAGAAAGTGAGAAAGTGATGAAACCTACCCATGGGCTAATGGAAGGAATGCAATTTCTCATCACTTTAGCCTGGAATATCTAGTAGTGATTTTACAAACACACACATACATTTACATACATATTTGTATTATGGGCAAACCAGCTGTGGTCTGTGAACATATTTTTGTTTTCTGAGTTGGGTCTCTATCACCGAGGCTGGTATGCTGTGGAACAGTTCTGGCTCACTGCAGCCTTGACCTCTTGGACTCAGGTGATCCCCCTGCCTCAGCCTCCTTTCTGTCGCTGGAACTACAAATGTGTGGCACCAGGTCTGGCTATTTAAAAAAATTTTTTTTTTTAGAGATGAGGTCTCATTATGTTTCCTCGTCTGGTCTGGAACTCCTGGGTCCAAGCAATCCTCTCGCGCAGGCCTCCCAAAGTGCTGGGATTACAGACATGAATCACCATGCCCAGCCATGGTCTGTGAACATCTTATTACTAGTACTCAGATAAATATAGAGTACTGAGTGAATATTGTAATAATCTTTCATTAGTACCCTAATCTTATTTTAATTTTATTGGATTTTACAAGATTATCAGACTAACATTAAATTGAAAGTTACAAATCAAAACAGAATATAACTTGCCTTTTACCAAGAATAGTTTAAGAAGTACTGCTTTTACTTCTACCCTGAGGATGAAACCTATTATACACACACACACACACACACACACACACACACATACAGACACACATGCTGAGAAAGCATTTTTTTAACCTCAAACAGTTTTTATTTAACTTTGAAAAACTTTGTTGCTAAGGCCATAATAGTAAATCTAACTTTCCATCTAGTATTCTTGGGGATTTAATGATTGCTTCATTTGTTGGTTTGGAATCTATTCATAATTATAATAAAATTACATGTTAGGACACATTTCTGAATGACAGAGTTACATAATGATACCATTTCCCTTGTCCGGAAGCAGCATTATTAACAGCACTCAAAGAGGATCATATACTTGCTGAATATTATGTGAGAGAATAATTTATATGAAATTTCTGTATATTCTCCTTTAATTTGTTTCACATCCCAAACTTTAAGCATTTTAAAATTTGTGTTTATGCATTTTGTTTATATTCTAGTTTATAGTTAGCTTAACAGATATGTTACCAAAGTCTACTTGGTTTGAGTTAAAATCAGAAAATTAGAAATGAACTATTTTATCATCAAAAAATGTATGCGTTTTTAGATTTCAGAAATATTTCCCAGGCGGACAATTTTAACGTGACTAGACTAAGTAAAAGTCTCCAAAATTGTTTCTTTTAACTTATATTTATAACATGAATATTTCTCATTTAAAAAATCAGATATTATTTTTTCAGAAAAATGACATTTATATTTACTGTGCAAATATAAAATAATAGCAATATATTAAAGGAATACTATTTGCAAAGTCTATTTGTCCTACAACATATAATGATTCATCAGTTCTGTAAATGTTTCCTAAGCCCCTATTATTTGTGGATATAAGCAAGAGACAAGAGTCCAGTGCAACTACTTTCTAAATGTGCTCAGCGAGTACTCCTAGTTGCATTAGTGTCAATTGCATCAAAGTAGACTAGAGCACAGAAACACATGGAAAGAAACCTCACATAGTTATATAAATTATTTTCATCTAGTAATGTTGGCTCTTGACATGTGAATTGGAGTTTGTCAAGCAAGAACAGCAGTAGGGTATTATGCATTTTTTTATGAGAATATTATAAATATTATAAATAATTCAGACTGGCCAAAGAGTATTGCAAGGTAAGACTGGTCAGATTGCATAGAAAATAGATACTTCTGTGGAGTATCAAGAAAATTAGCTTTAAACCCTCCCATGAGATCTGTTTGGGAATGGTAAAGTAAGACTGGCTAAACAAATAGTAAGAAGTTCTGGAATGTTTTCATGTGCCATGAGTAACAGTTTTGATTTTTTTTTCTTATCCTGAAATTTTTCTTTTTTTTTTTATTGTGATATTGAGGGGTACATTTAAGGGTTAGGTACACAAATGTGTCTCGTTCAGGCACCTTTGTTTGTAAGAAGTGTCCCCCCATCCCCAGACAGGTATTTACTGCCATTAATCGCTTCCCCTATCCCTCCCACCCCCCCCATCGTTTCCCACCACTGTCAGTCATTTTCTTGTGGTAATACGTTGGGTGATCAACAGTTTTGATTTTAATCCTGAAGAACTGAAGGAGGAATTTGGCATAATTAATTTGTCATTTTGAACACTAATTCCGCAGCTTTGTAATACATGTTTACTATACTTATTCTTATCATCAAGCATAAGCCCAGGAATCCTTCAATCTGTATTTATCATCCCCAATATTTGGTCTCTTTGTTTAAAGATTGGAGTCACATGAAAACAAAGACATTTTCCTCTATCATGGTCTTTTCCATTACTATCCTCAACTTTACAACTTTACTTGACTTTTTAAGAACAGAAAAATGATTGCTTTGTGAAAAAGAAATAAATGTTGACACCCTTTTTTATCCCACCAAAAATCTCACTACTGCAGGAGGAAATGGGGATGTGATCAATAACATGCCATGCAAAGGTGGCTTAATTGTGACACTTGCTCTAATATACAACAGAAGGTGTCTCCTTAAGATTGTAGGAAGTGAAGTGACACAGTGAAATTAATATATTGTGTACTACACTGTGTTATGTCTCCTTTAAAATTCAGCATGTATGATTTTTTATGTGTTCCGAAGAACAGAGACAGTATGCGTTGTGTATGTGTGTGTGAAATGTCCTCAAATAATTCCATAATTTTGAGCATAATATACATATAATGAATATTTACATATATATGTATATATATACACACACATATATATATATATATATATTCAGGAATTAGAAGATGGTTAAAGAAACTGATGCTTCTCTTTCTCTCTCTCTCCTTCTCTATCTCTCTAACCTACCCTCTTTGTACACACATACACATAGACACACACACACACACAATTTTCTGTAAAATATAGGATGGCATTAACATATATATACACACAAGTACACACATAGTAGCACACACAAACATTTATTTCTGACCAAGGATTCAAATGTTTGAAGTCAATAATTTTTTTTTCAATGAAAGACAAGAACTACTTATTCTAGAATAGGCAGATAACAAGTTCCTCAAAGCAGATTAAACCCTGCCGGATCTTAACAGTGATGCCTTCACATTTGTTTACTTCTAGTTTTAAAACACTGAAGAATATGAGATAATAAAACTAGTAGAAATCTTTGTTCCCATCAGAGCACAAGTGAAGGATGACTAGAAAGGCAGTTTACATTATTTTCTATTATCCACTACCTCTGCCCACTACCTCTGTCCTAGACTAATATATACCCTTGCTCACAAGCATTTTATTTGAATTCTTAAAATCATTTTCTGCTCACCAGAGTATAATTTTCTAAATTGTATTCTAGGAAATACAAGTACTCCAAAAAATTGTCATCCTGAATTAAATATATTTTCAAAACATTGCAACAAAATATCTCCTTCTTAAAAATTCACAATTTAGATAAAATACATTAAATTTTCAATTTTGACACTGGCTACTTTGTTTTACATATAAATTTTCAAATTTATTTGGAATCAGAATTCCTGGCAATACATTCTACACAGACACACACACACACACGCGCGCGCACACACACACACACACACACAGATATTCACACAATACCAAGTGATATCATGGGAATCAATTTTTAGAAACACACGACCTAGAAAATACAATAGTTTATAAATCTGTTAGCATAGCTCTGAAGGACATGCATGGTCTATTTTAATTCCTTTTCATAATCTTACTCCCCCTAAGACTTTAAAGTCTAGCATAGGTATTTCATTTTTGAGCCACTGTAGACATTTAAATTACAGCTCTGCCTTCCACCCTTCCAGAGCCACTTCGCAGCATCCCAATGCACAGTGACTTCTGCAATCTTTATAAACTTCATTGCTCTGTCCTTCATTTGATGCTTCATAAATGCACTGATGTCTCCTTGCTAAATGCTCAGGAAAAAAGGATTAAATCGAGCAAGTGGTAATGAGGGAAGCCATTTAGGAAACTTTTGCAGGATATCTATAGGCAACATTATAACTAATTTTGACAATCTGAAAAATGCATAGGTTGTGGTGAGTTATGTTCTCTCAATTATGGTTGAAATGACCTGGTATGTGCCATAGTATAATTGCTAGTGCCCTCCCAAGATCCATACTCCGGAATCTAATACCTACATGTGATAGTATTAAGAGGCAGAATCCTTAGGATGAGATTAAATCATGGAGGTTCTGGTTTCACGAATGGGATTAGTGACCTTGAAAAATAGGTTGAAGGGAGTGCCCCTTGACTCCTTCCATGCATGTGAGGAAATAGCAATGATGTGTCATCTCTGAGGACCCAGTACTCACCAGGCTCCAGATCTGCTGGTACATTGATCTTGAACGTGGACAGTCTCTAGAACTCTAAGGAATATATTTCTGCTCTTTATAAATTGCCTAGTCTATTTTTTTAGCAGCCCAAATGGACCAAATAATGTGCAACAGAAAAGTGAGTCTTATACCTGGGTTCTAACACTTGCTTTGCCACTCTCTACATAAGTGACCATGGCTGTATTTGTGTGTGTGTGTGTGTGTGTGTGTGTGTGTGTCTGTGTAGTCATCCTGTTTACCTTGAAATTAAAAAGTCTTCTGCAGACAATTGCTGTGTAAATCAAATAATAACCATGTGCCAGTGAGATTATCTCAAGGTCTAAAAGATATAGTATTTCAAACCAGAAAATTAATAACAATAATAATAGTGATAACTACCATTTATCATGATTCATTTTACATGAATCCATGTATTATACTAAAAGTACATTCAGTACAATAGTTTATTAAATTCGATTAGTATCCATCTCTTTTTCTCAAATTGCAAAATAGGTTTTAGAAGTTATATGCCATAGAGCAAGTAAGAGATGGCATTTAGATTCAGATATAATATCCTTAACTGGTAAGCTTTGTTGAATGTTCCTAGAGGCATCAAACCTATTGTATAAATCTGTGTATCCTCACCAAGTCCATCATTGAGCATGTCGTAGTTAGCAGGAAACTAACAGATTTATTTATTTACAAAGATGTAATTTCTTAGTGGAAATTCTAGCCAACATAAGACACAACAATTGGTATTATTTGGTCAGCTGTTTGTTCTAACTGGCAAAAATTTGAGACTAAATCCATTGTTCAACATCACACTCTGTTAGTTCTTGGGGTAAAAATAAACTGTTCTCACGGTACACTTTAATTAGTATCCACAATATGCCTATCATCAACACATTTATCTGGATATATAGGGTGCCAAAAAATCTTAAACCTGTTTTTTTTATTTACTTATTTTATCTGGTGGAATAAAAAGGTTTCTTTTAAAAAACCAGTGTTTTGAAACTTGGAGGAGACTTCAAAATACTTGGCTCTAGTTCGACATCGATTTGGACATCAGGGAGCAAAGAGAGGAAATGAGTTACCTAAATCTTTTTTAAAAATATGGGTGGCAATGTTTGACACTCTCCCTGTGTCTCAGTAATATTTGTGGATATAGTTTTGGCTTCTTGTCTTCGGAATGACTTTCTTTGATGAGGGATGAAAAGTTTCAAAAAATTGTTAGATATACTATGATAGATAGAACTTCTAGGCCAGATGGTATCATGAAAATAAACTGAAGTACAATTAAGACTGAATAGTGTAACATCTTGAGCCATATTCTGTTCATTATTTTGTTACATTACTCTTTAACAATTTTGTTAATAAGAGCTTAGTGTTGTTCTGTTTTTGTCGCTGTAGTTTTATTAAGCAATTAGAGAGTTCTTGAAATTTTAACTGTCAGATACTTTCCCGGTCTTGACCTTTCTTCAACTTTAATTAGATATCAGGCCTTCAGGGAAAACTTACTAGACTCAACATTTAAGGAACCTGAGGACACAGGGAAGAAAAGTATGGTTGAAGAATACATAGAATGAAAGAGATAACAGTCCACTCAGTTCTTCTGATGCCCATATTAGCATGCCCTTTTCTACTTTTTGAAATATAAATATATAAAACATAATGACTCCTCCTTTTCATCCTCCTTGTTATTATATTATCATAATTATTATATTTAATTACTTTTAACCATATAAATGTACAGTGCTAGTTATTTGTAGATATTACTATTTATCATTAAGTTTATTATTTAATGTTTGTCACTGAAATGGAAGGAAAAATATTATTACCATTTTGTAGATGATTTAGATGGAGTTCATATATGTCAATTATTTAAAATCTCCTGTCTCTCTGGATTCCTCTTTGATGAGGATGTTGCATTTAGAGTCAGCAAAGCCCAGAAGAAGACTCCCTGGAAATAGCACTCCAGATGGAGGAAGTAATAGGGATTTAGAAGGTTTCTATGTCTTAGCAAGAGACAAGAAGATAGTGATTCATCCAGAGATGACTATATTCAGAAGTAAGCATCAGTTAAATAAGTCACCTACAAAAAAAAAATCAGAGACAGTAAGGGCAGGAATATCAGGTGCACAAATAATATTGTTCTATGGATATTTCACCCTGCTATCAAGGGGCATGGGTTTATTCTCTCACCCCAAAAATCTTGAAAGAAGTAAAGTTATGATAGAGAAATTATAGACCCTAAACAGTCATTCCCCCAAAACCTAAATATTACTCAACAGACCTCCTGTCCTGCTCTAGTAGCTACTGTTTGGAGAAAAGTTGGGAGTTCCATATACATTAGGAAGTCCAGATGCCTAGTGACAATTATAAAGCATACCTTGTATTCCTATCAAAATTAAATTCCATGTTAAGTTGCATCCTGCTACTTGGGTTTCTGTTCAATAGCTAATGGTGTTGAGCATTATACTGAACACAATTTTTCAAAATAAATCACATTTGGTTATCATAATTTCAGAGACTCTGAGTCTTATTTTTTTCTCCAAACCACCTAATTTGGTACTTGTAACAACACTAATGTAGTCTCAATTAATGTGAATTAGGAATAATAATAATACAATATGATATAAAACAATAATAGAATATCTTTATTCACCAAGATACCTCTTGAAACCCCACTATTAAAGATGAGTTCATTCATTTTTTAATTAAATATACAAACCAAGTGATTTAGTATTTCAACAATAAAGGGCCTGTTAGTCACTCATAATGTCATAGATACTTATTTGATCACATCTGTTGTATTCTGTTTCAGAAATTATGTAGAAAATACTCCTATTTCCACAATCCCAATTAATAGGATATCTCTGTGAGGTTTCAAAATAATCTATTTAATAGGTGAACATTCTATTGAATACATGTGAAATAGGCCTGGTTCTTTTGCAATTACCCATGGACTCTCACCTAGATCATCAGCGGTAATTTATAAATGGCAAAAACTCTTTGTGCAAGTTTAGTTGTCTCTACATGTATGCCATGTATTATTTTATCTATAAAATTATGTATATATATAATTTCAGTATTTCCAAGCTCTATTTTCAGTTTTATGATGGCCAAAGCCAGATTCTGCCAATCACTGTAAATTGCCTTCTATCTAGCCACACATCAAGTTAAATATCTATTCCCATTATTTGGAAAACCTTTATTTTTCATACCCATGAGTTTGTATTCACCCTTTAGAGAAGGATTGAGCAAAATGAATATAACACATTAGTAAACCTACAAAAATTACTTAAATGTAGTTTAAAAAAACCTGAAAACTTTTTCAGGGTAAAAAAAAGAAAAGTTTTGTCAGTATTTAAAAATAAAGAGTAGGACTATAAGCAATACGAGACTTAGGCTCAGAGGCAGCAACTTTAATGACGTTTTACCTCACTTACGCAAAGGTTCACAAGGTCTGCCCAGGAGGCCAGAGTTCAAACTGAATTTTTCTTGCTCATAGAACTGATAATCCACTGCATTTTGCCATATGATTTCTTCAGCTGTCTTGCAGTGTTTCTCCTGGATCATGCTAAAGAGACCACTGCCCGTTCTTACTACATCTACAAATGCCATATTTCTACTAAGAACACTTTTGAGATAATTTTGAACACCTAATAGGAGAACACATATAGAAGTACAAATGACTTTAAATGAATTGGAAGTTGGAATATATTTTTTTATCAGTAAAAAAGAAAGGTTTCTGATAAGTAACAACCTCTTCATATTGTGCCACTTACTTTTTTACCAAATAACAATAACAACAGAAAATGATAATCCTGATCACTTTAATGGCAGTCTATGGGATTATGAACATGATGTGCTTTAAAAGTGTCCTCTTTAGTTATTTATCAAATGATTTGAATTAGTTGATCTTTAGATAACATTTCTTGAACACTATTCTATGTTCTTGTCACTATTTGAAGCACTTTAGATATATCACTTCATATGATAGTCCCCTAAATTTCAAGAGGTAGGTACTAATTGAATTCTGCTTTATAGAAAATAAAAACAAAGCCAAATCAACTTTACTGGAAACAGGTCACATTTGTTACTTGGATGGCCTTTTAGAAAGCCATGTAGTGGAACAGAAGATAATAGGGATTTAATGCAGACAACTTTGACCACCTAAGACAAATAGAAATAAATAGATTGTCTCAAAATATCAGCACAAAGAATAATAATTCTAAAGAAAATACTGAAATTAGATTGCAATAAACCAGAAAGATAGAGGAAGAAGAGAATTGCCATATAGTGAGCCTTGTGTTAAATATTTATATATTTAATCACACATAATTCTTAAAACTTCCTATGTAACAGAATATCAAAACCAGATGAGGAAATACAAGTAGGGAACACACACAAAAAAACAAAGTTATCTTTTGGAGGGTGGTCTTCTTGTAGTACAGGCTTCCCTCACTAGGTGAGTGTCCTAGGAACCCATTGATATCACCGTACCTGCTAACGTTGTGAGAGACTGTGTTTTGTTTCAGTATTCTTTTTTAAGATTCGTTCGGTGGATTTTTCCATCTCATGATCAGTGATTTATGAGTGCAACTGCCCACACCACTCTGAGTTTTCAGCAGTTTTTGATAAAATGCATGACCTCATGCCCCACCCCTCTATTCACTCAATCTTGCCCGAAGTGCCTTTTTTTGTTTGATTCCCTGAATGAAAAAAGTCCTCAAAGGGGAATATTTTGCCAATGTGGGATAGGAGAAACAAACAAACAAAAACAAAAAATTCATCAAAATTGATGAGTTTAAAAACTGTTTTGATAGTGAAAAAAGCATCTCGATAGATGTATTACATCAAACGGAGAGTACTTTAAACATGGCTGATGTTTAAACATGTAGGAATAAATACATGACTTTTTATAAGTATATTCCAGGGCTTTTTAATCCTTTCTCATGTATATAAGTTCAAAGAAAAAGTAAGTTGTCCAAATTGACATACCTAAGTGGTAAGTCTCGTATTTGAATATAGATGTGTCTAGATCAATATCCAGGGGTTTTGTCTACAAAAGCTGTAATTGCTGAATTATTCAGTCATTATATACAATTAAGGGTCACTCATCTTTTATACACAAATACATATAATGTTTCTCAATTTCACAAGCTTTATTGTTAAATAATCGTAATTGCAATATTTGACATCAATACCTATCTTATAGTTTGCGATAAATATTATTTTCAGAATGTATTTGTTATTTATAACTTGACTGACAAAGGAGAAATTATATTCCTTGTTTTACAGATCAGAAAGTTTAATTCTGATGGTAGAATTCAAGGGAGTATTTTTATTACAGAAAACTTTTAAGTGTGGCTGTAAAGGAATAAATAGAGAAGGGAACATGATAGGAGGATTTAAGGGAATGTCACAAATGACTGGATAAATAGTGATTAATAAGGTCAAGAACCAAAAATCTGTATTTTTCTGCTATGGTTTTCATAAGAGAATACCACAGAGTTATTGGCTTAAATAACAGAAATGTATTTTCTCATATGTAGTATAGAGGCTAGAAGTCCAAGATTAAGTTACCGATAAGTTTGGTTTCAGGTGAAGTCTCTTTCTTTAGTCATTTTTTTTTTCTGTGTGTGCTTTTTATTCTGTGCCTGCGGATCCCTGGTGGCTTCTACTTCTTCTTCTTTTTTTTTCTTTTTTCTTTTATTCCTTTCGAGTCAAAGTCTCACTCTGTTTCACAGGCTGGAGTGTAGTGGCATAATCACCACTACCACAGCCTCAACCTGCTGGGCTCAGGCAATCCTTCTGCCTCAACCTTCCAAGTAGCTGTGACTAAAGGCATGCATCACCAAGCCTGGTTAATTTTTTGGTCTGTTGAGGAAATGAGGTCTCACCATGTTGTCCAGTCTGTTATTGAACTACTGGGTTCAGGTCATCCTCTCCCCTTGGCCTACCAAAGTACTGGGATTACAAGTTTGAGCCTACATACTCAGCCATATTCTACTTCTTATAAGGACACTAGTCTTGTTGGATTAGGACTCCATTCCTGGGATCTCCTCCTCTTTCTATAAGGATACCAGTCTTACTGGATTAGTGATCCACCCTTATAACCTCATTTAACCATAATTACCTCCTAATGAACATATCTCCTGATAAAATCACATTGGGGGTTTTGGCTTCACTATATATACATGTTGGGGAAACACAGTTCAGTCCAGTCCATAATATTCTGCCTCTGTAATCCCAACATTCATGAACTTCTCATTTGCAAAATATGTTCATTTGTAAAATATATTCACGTCATCACAAATAGCCCAACATTTTAACACATTTTAGCATCCATTATAAGTCCACAGTCTGGTCTAAATATCATTTACATCAGACATGATTGAGGTCAGAAGAATGATTCATCCTGAGGCATCATTTCTCTCCAACCATAAACCAATAAAACCAGAAAAGTTATATGCTTCCTAAATATAATGGTGAGGCAGGCATAGAAGACATTACCATTACCAAAGGAAAAAATCAGAAAGAAAGGCATAATAATTCCCACGCAAGTCCAAAACCTAGCAAGGCAAGTTTAATTGAATCTTAAGGACCAAAAATAATTTTCTAGGTCACTGGGGCAGTAAAATTGCTCCCATGACCCTAGGCATGGGTTCTTCCTCATGACAAGGTGACAATCCTGTCCCCAAGGCTATAACTGTGCTCCTTTCTTCCAAGGCTCTGGGTAGCAGCCTTACCCCTGAGCCGCTGGGCAGTGTCAGCCTGGCCCACCAGAACCAAATAAGTGATCACTTTACCCCTTGGAATTGAGGCAGAAACAGCCTTGTCTCTAAATCACCCTAGAGGGTATTTTTCTCTTTTCCTGAAGGATAAGGCGTGTTCACAGCCAGATAGCTCTATTGGCTTGTCCTGTAGAATCCCAGAAGTCTGAAAGTCTTTATCTCATGACATCTCTGTCCCCTTTAGTCCAAATTGGTAATCCCTTTGCTTGTGTAATTTAGTCTCTACTCCTGGCTCTACTTGTATGACTGATTAATATGGTAATCTCTTTATGTAGGGATTATTCAGTCATACACCTGGTGTTCCCTTCAGAATATGCCTCCTAATTCTTTTACAATATGGATAATCTAAAACCATTCCAATTTTTCCAGTTCTGATTCCTTTTTTCCTTAATGATTTCATCAATGTATATTTTTCATCTCACATTTTTCTGCATGCAGTATGGAAAATTTAGTCTTTATGTTCAATACTTTGATTAGAAATCTCCTCAGCCTAAAAGCCAAATTCATCCCTTTCAATTTATATTTTCCACTGAACATGAGAATACATTTCAGTCAATTATGTGTCGCTTTAAGACAAGGATGCCTTTTCTATAGTTTCCAATACCATAGTTTTCATTTCCATATGAGACTTCACCAGAATCATCTTTAACACCCATATTTCTTCCAACAGTTCCTTCAAGACAATTTTTACCCATGTGACATATCAAGGGTTCAGCTGGAGAGTGAGATGGACCACTTAAATTGGGCAGAAATCAGAAAACCATAAAGTTGTAGGTTTGCAAGTAACTGAAATGAGAGGGTAGCACGCAGTGCCTTCTAAAGTGCAGACAGAAACAGTTTTTAGGATGTGATTCATCTTTGACAACTGTCCCTTCTAGGGTAGGGGTGAGTTCATCATTAAGAGAGATGGCAAAAAAGGACAGCAGCTCCATAGGAAACATGACTGAGAGGCTAAGGGGCATATTCATATGAACTGTGATATTATATCTACCCTGAAATTGAGAGTTCTTATATCCTCATATCCTATGAAATATAACTTCATAGACTCCTGCTAATTCAGAAAGGTATTGGTTAGCTATGCTTTAACTGACAAGTGTGGTCAATGGAATTCAGCTTTAGACAGAAGCCCTTATAAGACAGGGTTACACTACACATTTAATTTTATAGACATTGATATAATAGAACATTTGGGTAAGCTTCTGTAATTAAAATGAAATTTCTATCTGATTTCTTTTTCGTGAGTGTACTTCCAATTATTCTATTTGATCAACACACCTGCTATAACTTTTTCTCTGCTTTGCTTTATGCAGAGGTGAACGTGGAGAGTGAAATAAGTGTTACATTTGCGTTTGACGGTGTCTGTCTCTATCCCTTAGGGCTTTTATTTTTCTTTTCGAAAATTTGAAAATAAGGTGAAACTGGAGTCATGCTTGAGCTGAAGCACTGTTGTCAAATTTCTGTGTGCATCCGCATCATTTGGGGAACATGTTAGAAAACAGATTTCTGAGCTCCACCCCAGAGTGTTGATTCAATAAGTATGGGAGGACCCAGTAGTTAAAGTGTATTTCTAGGATATTCACAGTTGATGCTAAAGCTGTTAGTCTAGGCAGTTCAGTTTGGGAACTATTTTTGAGATTGAAGTTCTGGACATTTATTTTAGTGACATTTCCAATGGTACAAAATGTATATCCAATGCTATAAATATAAATGTATGCACACATGTATATGCATGTGTATATGAGTGTGTACTTCATTAAACTCTACAACTCAAGAAAATGTCTAGAAAAAAATAAAGGTCTAAGATCTAAGAATTATTAGATATAAAAATCTAATAACCAGGTGTGTACATGGGTGGGATATAGAGAAATCAGATGTACATTTTTCTCTGGCCTAGAGCAATATAGCCATGTGTGATGCAGAAAAAGTTCATTCTTCTCATAAGTCACAACAATGCTAATATATTAAAACTATAAAAATGAGATTTGGAACCAAAATATTCATCTCTCTAACCTTCAATCCCACCATCTATCTATCCAACCAGTCACTCATTTATTTGTTTAACATTCATGAAAACTTAACAGATTCTTTCAGCAAGTAGATGATTGTGTTGCTTTGATTTAGTTCCTACATGCATATATCTCCTTCTCAATGTATTGCTGTCGTTTAACCAAAATCTGACTACATGTTCTAGCAGTAAGGCAAATGTGCTAGAATAAATATTCATCCAAAATTTAATTTTATTCTCTTTGGGACATTTTTTTCTAATGTTTTTCTAATTTTTTACATCATTTACTTTCGTTTTGGACACTTTTCTCTAATTCTTAAACCTTCAGAATGATTCGTTCAAGTGAACTACACAAGTATTTTTGTTTGTTGCTGATTATTCTTAGGTTTGTCATGTACAAGTTTTCAAGTAAGCTCCATGTTTTCTCTTATTAAATATATCTGTGAAAAATGTGTTTGCTAAAAATGGGTTATTATTCACCTATTCAAATTAGGAATGAATACAGAGAAACACAACTTTCATTAAATTAACCTCAAATTTCATGGACACTAACATACACAAACTACTTCATGAAGAAGAATCATTAAAACAATTTCTTCTTTATCAAAGTTTCGTACTTAATTTTTTTAACTTTTAAAAAATATTTTAAAGATGTGGAGTACAATTAATGGTTAGATACATAAGTGGTCATCATACAGGTGAAGTTTGGACCTTTTGTTGGTCTTCAATTTGCCTGGTTTGGGACAGGTACCCTTATTAGTGACATGTGCTCCCCCTGGCAGTAATCTGCTACTGCCAATCCCTTTCATGGAGAATTATGATAAATGTTCAGAGTCCACTTATGAGTGAGAGCTGATATTCAGTTCTTTTCTTTTGTGATAGATCACTAAGTATTATAGACTCTAAATCCATCCAAACTGCTGTGAAGTCCATAATTTTATCCTTCTTTATGACTGCATAATATTACATCACTATATGTACTACATTTTTTTTTTTTTACAGTCCACTTTCAATGGGCCACACAGTTGGTTCCATGTATTTTTCTATTGTGAATAGTGCTGCAATAAACATGCATGTGCAGGTATCTGTTTTGCAGAATGATTTGAGTTCCTCTGGGATTTCTGGGTTGTATGGAAGGTCGATTTTTAGCTCTTTTTGAAATCACCACACTGTTTTCTACAGAGGTTGTACTAATTTAGACTCCCACCAACAGTGTGGAAGCGTTCCCTCTCCTCCACATCCTCATCAGCATCTGTTGTTTTTTGAGTTGTTAATCATGCCCATCTTGACTGGAGTTAGGTGGTATCTCAATGTGGTTTTGATTTACATTTCTTTGATGATTAGTGAGGCTGAACATTTTTTCACATGTCTTTTGGCTATTCATATTCACTTTTTTTGATAAGTGTCTATTAATTTTTTTACCCACTTTTTCATGGAACGTTTTTTTTTTTTTTTTTCCTTTCAGCACGTTTGAGTTCCTTTTTGATCCTGGATGTTAGGCCTTTGTCAGATATACAGTTGGCAAATATTTTTTCCCATTCTGTGGGCTGTATCACGAGTCTCTTAATCGTTTCTTTTGCTTTACAGAAGCTTTTCAGTTTTATAAAGTCCCTTTTGTCTATCTTATCTCCTATGGAATGGGCTTTTGATCAGGAATTGGTAGCCTATTGAAATTTCTGAAAGGGCATCTCCTGTGTTTTCTTCTCTTTTTTTTTTATCATGCTGGTTCTCTAGAAAACATTTTTATTATGAGTTCTTTTTTAAAATTTGTTTTAAAAATGTGGGATACAATTCAAGATTAGCTATACAATTGGTCATTGTACAGGTAAAGTTTGGGCCTACCTTCTGTTCCCACTTTGTCCAGTTTGAGATCAGGTACCCTTATTGATATTATGCCTCCCTGATCCCTCATCTGGGCAGTATCCTGCTACTGCCAATCCCTTTCTTATAAGTTCAGCGTTCACTTCTGAATGAGAACATGTGGTACTTTGTTCTTTGTTTCTTTGCTAGATCATCGAGTATGATAGATTCTAAATCCATCCAGGTTGTTGCAAAGTTCATATGTTTGTCCTTCTTTATGACTGCATAATATTCCATTGTGCATATGTATCACAATTTTTTACCCAGTCCAGTTTCAATGGGCAGCGCAGTTGGTTCCATGTTTTTGCTATTGTGAATGGTGCTGCAATAAACATGTGTGTGTAGGTATTTTTTTTGTAGAATGATTTGAGTTCCTCTGGGTATATTCCCAGTAGGGGGATTGCTGGGTCCATATGGAAGGTCAACATCTTGTTCTTTCAGAAATCGCCACACTGTTTTCCAAAGAGGTTGCACTAATTTGCATTTCTACCAGCAGTGTGGAAGCGTTCCTTTTACTCTGCATCCTCGCTAGTATCTGTTGTTGTTTGCTTTATTAATGATGGTAATTCTTACTGGGTTTAGGTAGTATCTCAATGTGGTTTTGATTTGCATTTCTCTGATGATTAGTGAGGCTGAGCACTTTTTCACGTTATCTGTTGGCTGCCCATATATCTTCTTTTGAGAAGTGGCTATTCATGTCTTTTGCCCACTTTTGAATGGGGTTGCTTGGTTTTTTTTCTTTTGGCACTCATTTGGTTTCCTTGTAGATCCTGGATATTAGGTCTTTGTCAGATATACAGTTGACAAATATTTTGTCTGTGGGCTGTGTCCCCACTCTCTTCATGGTTTCTTTTGCTTTGTAGAAGCTTTCCAGTTTGATGAGGTCCCAATTTTCTATCTTAACTCTGAAGGCATGGGCACTTGAGGTTTTGACCAGGAATTG
>CAUYQG010243023.1:0-12460 GCA_963574415.1 Tarsius wallacei
GGGGTGATGGGATTAATGGTAGTAAATATCTGTCTGGGGACGGGGAGACACTTCCTATCAACAAGGGTGCCTGAACGAGGCATATTTGTACACCTAACCCTTAACTGTACCCCACAATATCATAATAAAAAATATTGAATATTAAAAAAAAAAAGAATTTTGAAGAACAATGATCTCTAGCCCATCATCCTTCAGGACTCAGCTCAAATGTCCCCTCTTGAAAGAGGCCACCTCAGTTCATCCTGTCAATAGTAGGGTTTCTTTACTTTCTCCATCACATCAGTTTTTCAGTTTCACTATGAAAATGATCTTGTTAGGCCAGGAATGGTGGCTTAAACCTCCTAGCACTTTGGGGGAATGAGGCGAGAGGATTGCCTGAGCTCAGGGGTTTGAGACCAGCCTGGGCAACTTGGTGAGACCTTGCCTCTACATTAAATCAAAAAATTAGCAAGACGTGGTAGCGTTGCCTGTAGTTCTAGCTACTTGGAAGGCTCTGGTGTAAGGATCGCCTGAGCCCAGCAGGTCGAGGCTGCAGTGGCTGTGAGTGTGTCACTGCACTCCAGCCTGGGATCTTGTTTGTCTTTTTGCTTATTTTTGCTTTTTGTGGCCTTTCTTCCCTCACTAGAACAAAGTTCCTTAAGTGCAAGAACCTCATTTATCTTAGTGCTTACCACCCCCAGAGCCTGACACAAGGTAGAAACTTAATGAACATGTGGGATAGATGCACAAATCATGAATGCCTATCCTTAACAGAGAAACCAATATGGCACCATGGCTAAGTATATAAGCTCTGGAGTTAGCAGTCTTGATTAAAATCTTGATCCCACTTCCAATTAACAATGTGACCCTGGGGAAGTGACTTAACTTGTCTTAGTCTTAACTGATTTATTTACAAAAAATGGAGGGTAGGCTTTTGCTAAAATTAATCAATTAATTGCTACTGCATTGGGTAGCAAGCACTCAGTAAGTGCTAGCTTTTACACGTGACCAGCATAGTAATTATTTTTGCTATTATTGATAGCGATCTAGTCTAGGGATTCAAAGGAGGCTTTCCTAGAGGAAAGGACCTTGGACATGAGTCTGATGAATAGACTGGCGTTAACTAGACAAAGAAAGGGGTATGGGGTTAACATCATAGGAGGAGGGAGCCAAATGGACAAAGGTCTTGGGGTAGGAGGGATATGTTGGAAAAACTAGAAAAAAGCCAATGTGGCTAGAGGGGGTGGGGGGTGGGAAGAAGTATAAACTGAGTCTATAAAGGAAAAGACTAGAAAGTGTCCAACTTTTTGGCTTCCCTGGGCCACAATGAGTAAAGGGGAATTGTCTTGGGTCACACATAAATTATATAATATAGTTAGTGTACAGACATAGTAAGACTTATTTAAGAATATTTTCATTATACAATTTAGAAAAATAAGAGCAACATAAAGCTAGTGAGAAATTTGACCTTGTTTTTGTAAAACAAGTCTATCAATGTCTGGTTTGATGGAAGTGGTCACAACTCTTAGTGAGTTCTCAAGGTGCTCGTCAGAAATGTTGGTTTGCATTTTGCTCTTCGTGAGCTTTATAATTAAATATGGCTGCTCACAAATGTATGTGCTGCCAAAAAGTGGTGTCATGAATAAGGCGTGATTGTGAACTTCAAAAATGAAATTGTATGTAGCTACAGAAATCAAAACAGTATAGTACAGGCATAAAGACAGACATATAGACCAATGGAATAGAACAGAGATCTCAGAAATAAACCCCTGCATTTATGGTCTAATGATTTTAGACAAGGATGCCAAGACCATACGATGAGGAGAGGACAGTCTTTCCAATAAGCGTTGCTGGGAAAACTGGATATTCACGTGCAAAAGAATGAAGCAGGACCTTTACCTTGTACCATACACAAAAATTAACTCAAATAGATCAAAGGCCTAATGTAAGTGATAAAACAATAAACTTGTAAAAGAATACATACGGAAAAAGCTTCCTGATATTGAGTGTGTCAATGATTTTCGGATATGACACCAAAGAAATAGGCAACAAAAGAAGAAATAAATTAAGCAACATCAAAAATACAAATTCCCGTGCATCAAAGGACACAATAAAGGGATTTAAAAGGCAACCTATAAAGTGAGAGGAAATTTTTACAAACCAAATCTCTGATAAAGGGTTAATATTTAGAATCTCTAAATAACTCCTATAACTCAACAACAAACAACTCAGTTAAAAACAGACTAAGGACTTGAAGAGATACTTCTCCACAGAAGACATATAAATGTCCAATAAGCACACGAAAGGTGCTCAGCATCATTAATCACTAGGGAAATTCAAATCAAAACCATAAGATACTACCTCACACACATTATACCCATTAGGATGGCTGCTATCAAAAAAACCCCAGAAAATAACAAGTATTGGCTAGGACATGTAGAAATTGGAATCTTTGTGCACTGTTGGAGGGGATGTAAAATGGTACAGCCTCTATGGAAAACAGCATGGAGTCTCCTCACACAGATTACAAATAGAATTCCCATATGATGCAGAATTTCTACTTTTGAATATACACCCAACGGAATGGAAAGCAGGGACTCAAAGAGATGTTTGTACACCCATGTTTATGGCAGTATTATTCCCAATTGTCAAAAAGTGAAAGCAGCCTAAGTGTCCACTGATGGATGAATGGAAAAGCAAAATGTAGTATATACAGACAATAGAATATTATTCAGTCTTAAAAAGAAGGAAATTCTGAAACATGCTACAACATGAATGAACCTTAGCATTATGCTAAGTGAAATAAGCCAGTCACAAAAATGCAAATACTATATGATTCCATTTTATGAGATACCTAGATCAGCCAAATTCATAAAGACAGAAAGTAGAATGGTGGTTGTCAGGGGTTGAGGGGGGTGGGGTGTGGGTAGTAGGGAGTTATGCTGAATGATTCAGTTGGAGTTTTGCAAGACGAACAGAATTTTAGATATGGATGGTGGTGGTTGCACAACCGTGTGAATACACTTAATACCATTGAATTGTGCACTAAAATGGTTAAGGTGGTCAGTTTTATGTTGTGTAATTACCATAATTTAAAAAAATTTAAAAATTAACAATTGAGAAATTCTAATATAATTGTACATATCAAATTGTAAATAAAATATTTAAATAAGGCAAACATTTTTATTTAAATTTACAAATGTCTTTGGATATTATTAATTTTATAAAATTAATTCTAGTATGAAATGCCCATCTGGTTGCCAATGTAAATTATGGATATTACACCTCAGAAGTGTTATGCCTAGACCAACACACATGTATAAGAAGTATATACTATTTAACATTGCAAATATTAAATAATGCAAAATGCTATCACGTACAACTGTTGCGAATGCCATGCTAACTCATGTGGTACCATCAGAACCACAAATTGAAGCATGATGAGAATCAAGAAAATAGATGCTTGACACCTCTGGGAAACAAAACCACCTTATGCAAGAATCTATTGCTTTCATGCTTGCTGAGAGGAAATATTTGACAAGTTGATGGATTTGCCTTTTCTTCTCGAATGCTTTTGTTTCTCAAATCTTCTTCATGCTCTGAAGCAGTATCTAACTTCACAACATTCAGTCAGACACAGTCTTCTGTGAATGGCAGGACCTGAGGAGCAACCTTTCTTGGGAGCCTAAATGGTATTATCCTGGAAGTGAATGTTTAGTCATGCTGTGCTGGCCCTGAGTACCAGATTTCTGGTGAGAAGCACTCATGAGCTCTTGAACAGATTAATTGTTGGGGTGTTTTTGTGAGGTGTAGAGACTGCTAAAGCAAAGGGCCCCCTCATTCTTGGGATGGAGCCTGGTACTGTTCAAACCCAACTTTCTACTCCTTGAAATGAAAATGCACCAATTTGATGGAATCTTGAAACCACACAGGGAAGGACAGAAGGGCCACTATCTGGAGAATTTATGTTTGTCTGAGAAGGATATTTGGGTTTGAATTTTATCGATTTTAGCCACATTTGATCAGTTCTGTGATATTGGAAAAGTTATGTATGAGTTGTATACCCAGGGTTTCTCATTTCTAAAATAGGGATTAAAATCAGACCTACCTGATTGCATTGGATGAGGATTAACTGAGAAAATGCATATAACGTTTTTAGCAGCATGATTGGCTCAGGGTTTATATTAGCAATAATGATGATTTGGATGGCAAGACAGAGCCTCAGAGATAAATTTAGCTTAGGGAAAATTCATGTTCCATTATAATTTCTGGGATAGGCCAGCTGGCACTTAGAATTAAGAGAACTAATTGGACCAGGGTATGACTTTATCATCAAGATCTAAGGCACAGCTCAATGGTCTTTAAATCTGAAGATTAAAGCGAGGCTTTCTGAAGTACCATCAAACTCATAAGAATTGTGTAGCTGCTTGAACAGATCCAGAATGACCAACAATAATGTTACGGATGCCAGGTTCTCTGAAGAACTTGGGCACGCTTAGGATATGCTGTAAACATATGAATATTTATCAGTCAAGTTTCAAGGCCACCGGGAGGCCCTAATGTCCAGGGGAAAGGTCTTTGCCTGGAGTTGAGCAATGGATTGACTGGAAGACCTGATTCGATGACAGCTGAGTTCTTCTGTCCCATTTGTGTATGAAACTTCATTAACCATTACCTTCCACCACTCCTTTGGTTAACTGTGGATCAACTAAGGGAAAGGGGAAAAAAATAAACTTCAAAAGCAATTTCTTCCACTCCACAAACAGTCTTGGGTTTTCTGGTTTAACAGAGAATTGAGAAGTAAGCATGCATCATTAATTTCTATGCAGAAAACATTCTTCACTTCAAATGGCAATTAGTGATAACATTTCTATCTCATATCATGATGAGATTTTTATGCTAATCATCACATAGCTGTAAATTAATCATTTGGGCACAGTTAGAGAGGATGTATATTTCATGAGACAGATATAGATATCAAGATCTGTTTGATATTTACTCAAGGTAAATGGGAAGCATCTCAAATTATTATGAAAGGAGCATACCGAGCAAATAGGATTGTGCGTGGCAATGTAATGCATGTAGTGTAGATGCATAAGAGTTTTCAAGACACTCTTAGTGTCATGAGTGTAGTCACTGTGAGGAAGGTGGAACACTCTGGGGAATTTACTCCAAGTCATTCACAGACACACCAGACCCTCAAAACCTCATCTTAACAACATTAAGGGCAAAATCAGCACTCGACCTCCTTTCTCTCTAGTTCCCACCTTTTTTATTGGTTACAGAATTCACCCTTTTCAAATTATACAATATTTAAATAGATTTCTCAATTCACACTTAAGTCTACTCAGCCAAATAATTCAGACAAGCAACTTGACCCTAAAGTCAAATTGGAAAGTGGCAGCATGCACAGGAAATAGGCCACCACTCAAATGATGCACCATTTCTTAGCAGATGAGCAGGTCCTTTTACAACAATGTATGGAAAACAAGATAATTGTACTTACAAATGCCTATAACTTTAGTCACTGAATACAATGTACCAGGCTCCACGGTTGCCTACTAGACCTTAGCAATTATGATGTAAATCCCCCCATAGCTTCTTCTTTTTGTATTTTTCTTCTGTCTTTATTCTAACTCCCACGTACTTTTTCATACCTTCTTACTATTAGTGCCACTGATAACTACACTCACCAACATGTTCCCACATCTGTACACATTAGCATGTCCTACCCAGACCCTTCATACTCCTCTAGTAAGGCAGCAGTAAATGGGCCTGGCTAGAAAACAGGCCACTTCTGCTATCATTTGGCCCCATTTAATTCTTTTTTTTTCCTTATGGCCAGGAAAATAGACAACTTTATGGGGAGAGGCAGAGAGACAGAAAAATATCCATTACTTCAGAACAACTGAAGGATAAGGCAGTGAGGTACAAGGTACAATCCCAAACCCTGTGCTAAAGGTGGACGTGGAGAAAGAGTCAAGCCTCCTGGAGAGACTAGGCAGGTGCAGTGACACGGGAGGCAGTTTGTGGAGGAGGAAATGACCATCTTGCCAGCTGGTGGGATTTTGAGATTGGAATACAGCTTTGTGAGTTTTTCTCTTTTAAAGTTGCCCTGAAGCTTAAAATTCTGGAGTGGGTAAGGAGGGTGGTGGCAGTGATGAGTAGAAAATAAAAAATGGAACTTACTTTGGCTCCACCATCTGTGGGGATAATCTAAGATGTTGTTCAGGATTGACAAGTAGAAAGCACAGTAGCCCTGAGTCAAAGGGAGGTGGGCTCACGTGTGTAGCTGTGTTCCTGTGAGAATTTACTCTCTGCTATTCCTGAAGGAAATGCAAGAGACTAGGTTCAGTAGGACATTGATGCCCATCTAAGAGGCAACCAGCCAGTCCATTTAATTTTTAAAGCTAAATATAAAACTGTATATATCCTTTCTAGAAAATAATCCTTGAAATTCAAGAATAATGACCAGATAAATCATGAATTATCCTTGGACTCTGGTAATTAATTCATAGATACCATGAATTTCAGCTCAGTTTTTGGACTGGTCATGAAATCTCTGGGAATCTGCATTCCAAGAATGAACTCAAGCTGTGAAAAAAAAGAATAAATCAAAATGCACGAAATGGAAAAGGAATACCAATATACACATTAGACAACAATTAATGATTTGACACCCACTTCCAAATAGGAGTAACAGGGACCAGACTTACCCACCCATGAAGCAATTAAAAATTCAAATAAAATATATACAAAAATGGTTTTCAAGATACCAGACATCAGGAAATGGAGGACCACGATGCCTGAGAGACAGAAAACTAATGAGGTGAGTCCTCATCCTAGCTTACTTTCTTAATAGAGTTTCCAGCTGTGATGTGGGGAAGGAAAACCCAGGCAGAACTCAGCAACCAACATGGGTTGAAGAGAGGAATCTGAATGTTCAGGGAGGCCAAGACAGTCTAAGAGAGAATAGCTACAGAGAGAGAGAAGGTCAGAGATCTGCAGAGGACTTTACCACACCCCAATGTCGGCTGAGTACTGATTAGAACATGCATTTGAAGAAACTATCAGAGAATGGGGAAAAGTCCAACGGAAAGGAATATGCACCTGATTGTAGTTTCACCTCATTGAGCTTGGTTAAAGAATCAGGACATGCTACATTTCTCAATTCAGCATGAACCTGAGAGTGGCTGACTGACCGCCTTTTGGACTGAGCTGTAAGACACCGATTTGTAAGGTGCATAACCTAGTCAGTCAAACCATCTTGTGTTTCTCAAGAGCCACTATGGTAGGAATTATTAGCCATGTGGGTTACTGAGTGGTGCTTGCAATAAAGTTCCCATTTTATGTCCACTTGCCTCCTTTTGTAAAGATAGGCTATGAATGATACCACCTAATGCACTACTGTGATAATGACCTTTCTTCTTTGGCAGTTTTTATATTTTCTGCCTATGCCTTTTCCTCTCCCAGGAGAATTCCAGAACTTTCTTGCTGGCATTCATTCTAGTTCTCTCGACAGGGATTCATGCTGGGAATTTTCATCTTGTTTCCATCATCACTTTAAGGAAAGAAGGAAGGAAGGGAGAAATGGAAATTGAAAAATAGATTTGCCATAAGATAGAAGCAGTTAACATTTCCCAATCGGAACATTTCTTGTGAACCTACTATGTACTGGGCACTATTCTTGGTGCCCTTACATTATGGAAACAACCACTTGTTTTTAAACTTTTCCCAATGTGAGACTCTGCAGAGGAGTCCATTGTAATAATGAATTGAAAAGTCTACCTTTTCTTTCAGATCTTCTATACCAACCTTGCTGTTAATCAAATTCTTGTCGTGTGGTTCTGGATCTGAACTCTGTTCTGTTCCCCTGGTCTATCCATCCTGTGCTACTGCTATGGTCTTAAACTTTACAGGTTGATAATAAGTCTTAGTATCTGGCAAGACAAGGTCAAAAATCAGAATAGGCTAGATTATGCTGTGGTAAAAAAATACTCACAAAATTACTAATATCTTACAACAAAAAAAAGTTATGTCTTAGTCATGCTTCATGTCCATTGTGAGTGGACTGGCAGCTCAGTCACTCCCAGTTGTCAATCTGGATCTAAGCTTGTGGGGCAGGCATTACCTGAAACGACCATTTGCCTTGGGGAAGAGAGTACAGCAAATCATACACTGAATTTTACCATTTCCACCCAGTGGTGTGTAATCTGTTTGAAACATGAGTTTTATTTGCTTAATATTAGGGTTTCATCTTCTTTCTGTAAGTCTTGTGTAGAAGCTGTTCTCATTAATCACCCAACAGTTAAGTCCGGAAAAAAACCCTGCTAATTTCTGCTTACATTTCTTTACCAAAAGTAAATGGTAATACCAAGATAGAAGGATGAAAAAAAAAATGCCATCTTGCCTAGAAAGAAAATAGAACTAAGGGACACACACACCAGGGGGCATCACATGAATGAATAACATGATTTTCTACTTTTATTTTCTTTTTCAGAAATGGTTGGCTATCTTTAGTGTTCCAATTGCATTTCAGAATCAGCTTGGCACATTAAATAAACAAACTAATCAACAAACCAAAATCAAGAACCCAAAACACTCCATTGTGAAATTTTGATAGAGATTACATTGACTATAGATAAATTTGGGGAGTATGGACATCTTTCCCAGCTCTTTCAAAACATGAACATGGCATATTGCTCCAATTATTTAGTTCTGCTTTTATGTATCTCAATAAAGTTTAATAATTTTTCTCTATAAAAGAATTTCAAATCTCTGTAAAACTAACTTCTAGACATTTTATATTATTTTTAAAGACAGGGCCTTGCTGGGTTGCACAGGCTGGACTTGAACTTCTAGGCTCACTCAGGCGATCCTCCTGCCTCCATCTTCCAAGCAGCAGGGACTACAGGCATGTACCAATAAACCGGGTTAACATTTTATATTATTTGATCTAATGCAAATGATATCTTTTGGGTTGTATTTCTAAGTATTTGCTTCTTATTTTCATCTTTGATTTCTTTTCTTGAGCAAATTTCTAAGCCCCATTTTAAATTCTGATACTTTTAAATGTAGATTCTTTTGAATTTTCCACATAGGCAATCATATTTATCTATAAATAAAAATTAATTTTTTCTTCTTTTCCATTGCTTATTCATTTTCTCCCCTGTATTTCTGCAAAAGCTAGGACATCCAAGTACTACAGAAGTGGTTACAGTAAGCACTCTTACCTTATTCCTTAACTTAAAAGAAACGTTTTCAACATTGCACATTAATTATGATCCTCTTTAAGCTTTTTTTGTAGATGTTTTTTATCTGGTTAGGGATGTCCTCTTTAATTTTTATCATAAATGGATTTGGGAGCCGGGCTCGGTGGCTCAGCCTGTAATCCCGCGCTTTGGGAGGCTGAGGTGAGTGGATTGACTGAGCCCGCGGGTTCGAGACCCACCTGGGCAACTTGGTGAGACCTCATCTCTACAATAAATCAAAAAATTAGCCGGACATGGTAGCGCGCACCTGTAGTTCCAGCTACTTGGAAGGCTGAGGTGGAAGGATCGCCAGAGCCCAGCAGGTCGAGGCTGCAGTGGCTGGGAGCGGCCACTGCACTCCAGTCTGGGCGACAAAGTGAGACTCCAACTAAAAAAAAAAAAAAAAAAAAAAATGATTTGGGGTCTTATGTGACTCTTTCTGCTCTAGAGATGATTGGATAATTTTTTCCCTTTTAATTTGTTAATGTGGTGAATAACATTAATTGATATTCTAATGATAAACCGATCTTGCATATCTGGCAGAAGCTCAACTTTGTCATGATGTATTCTCTTTTTTTTCAGTGATAGATGCAGTTTGTTAACATATATATTTTTTATCTATGACATTGAGTGAAATTGGCCTGTGATTTTTCCAAACTATATTTAATCAAATTTTGGTATTAAGATTATATTAGTCTCATAAAATGAGCTTAGAATTAATCCCTCTTCTATACTCAACTAATTTTGTATAATTGGAATTGTTTATTTAAAGTTTGGCAGAACTTGCTTGTAAAACTGTCTGGCCTAAAGAATTTGTGTGTGGAGGCTACATTTTAAACTAGTGATTCAATTCATTTAATGTTTCTAGAACTATTAAAATAGTTTATTTATCAACTAATTTAGGTAATTTGCATTGTTTGTAAACATTGGTCCATTTATTCAAGTTTCCAAATTATTGACATAAAGCTTTTATTAGTAATTTTTAGTATTTTCAGAGAACCATCCTTTGGCTTTGTTGATCCTTTCTATTGAATGCTGTCTGTTTCACTGATTTCTACTCATATTTATTATTTATTCCTTAATTCTTTCTATGGATTTATCCTACTATTCTTTTAAAATTGAATTAACTTTTTTTTTGGCTTTTTGTTTTTATCATGTAGAACTGTAACTTTGCCTCTAAGAAACTGCTTACCTGCATTCTGAAAAATTTTGATACCGAGGTATTGTATGTGTGGGTATTATTAGTCATTTGTAAATAATTTTTAATTTCAATTATGATTCTTTCTGTGACTCATAAGTTACTTAATAGTCATTTATTTCATTAAGTCATTTCTTATTTTCCAAACTTATATATACTTTTAGTTGATTAGTGGCTTTTTGTTCACTCAATATGATATCAAATTTGTTGAGCCTTTTTTTCTCATTCCATTTGGTGGAGGAGGTTGTTTTGTTGTAATGCCCCCCACCTCTATTTTTTTGTGGTTACCTTGGAAAATTTAATTTTCGTATTTAACTTAGCAAAATCTAAAGTTAGAAAATATCTTTATTTAATTTTAGAGTAATACAAGGACCTTAGAACACTAAGGCCAGTAACTTCTCTTCCTATTCATATGCTATTTTAGCCAAATATCTTCTTTCCAACATTTTTTTTCAAATACCACATTATTATTATTATCTAATTTATTCCATGTTTGTTTAAAGCAATTATCACTTTCTTTGCTCTTAATTTCTGTCCAGCTGTCAGGTATAGGTGGTCAATTAGGACAATGAACCAAACTGAAAGTAACAATCACTTACAGAGGTAGTATACGCAGAAGGCAAAAATAGGTACCATCTCCCAAATGTTCCATTTTTTTCTCCAGAGAATGAAATCTGCAAAGGTCAGATGTATCAGCACAGATCGGGAAAATCATCTTATGACCAAAGATCCCTGAGCAAAAGACTCCTTACATTTTATGGTCAGGGGCACAGAGGAGAAGGAGAGGGGGGAGAGCTAGAAGTAGAAAAGTACTTGGTCAGAGTTGATCAAAGTGTCTTGGTCATAAATCTTGAGAGGAGGTGTTTGGGTGAGGAATGGATGCCTGCCCTAGTGGGCCTGAGTCCTTGACTGCAATTTCCTCTGGAAAACTATAATCCACTAGCTGTGTCCTAAGTCTGGTGTGGGAAGGGCAGCATTCTCCCACTGAGCCCGCCAGGGAACATCTTTGTAGTTACTTGGTCAAGCCTGAAAGATCATGAATAGATCTTGACCTGCAGCCAGTCTCTTCACATCTTGTATATTAGTATCTGCTCTAGACTCTTTTAATTTTGCCAACAGTACATGTTTTCTAATTTCTTTTAGTGAAGACCTGCTGGTAGTAAACTCTTTCATTTTTAATCTAAAAATATCCTTATTTTGTCCTTGTTTTTGAAAGATATTTTCCCCGAGCAAAGATTTTTTAGGTTGATAATTGTTGGCTCTCAGCTAGTTGAAGATCTTGTTCCACTGTCTCCTAGCTTGCATTGTTCCTATTAAGAAGTTAGACAAAAAGTCTAATTGTTGTTCCTTTTAAGATAATCTATTTTGGAGGAGGCAGGGAAGATGGAGGCCAAGCTAGTCGGACTATGTGAGTCCCTGTGTGAGTGAGTGAGTATATGGAAAATTTTGTGTATGTGCTGGTGAGCGAGTAGGCGTGTGAGTGACTGACTGAGTGAGGGCTAGGAAGCTAGGGCCAGGGCTCTCCTGCTGCAGTGGCTGGTGCATCTGGGCTTGAACCCTAGTGATTCCAGGGGTACAGAAGCCGAGCTTCTCTTTTCTCTTTTTTTCTTTTCTTTTTTTTAATCAGCAAACCCTCCTGGCAAGAAAACGCTGGGAGAGACTGTCTAAGTGTGGCTCGTGAGTGGGTGGCCAGGCTCCTGATGCAACAGCAGGTGCTGCAGCTTCTCTACTTCGTCCCTGGCTCTTCCCAGGTCACAGAAGCGGAGCACCATTGTTTTTTCACAACAGACAGTTTTCCTTTGGAAAAGCGGTGGGGAGACACTATTGCCCCAGGTGCTCCCTCACCATTGAAGCAGGAGAGAGACTGCTCCAGGCTTTGCCTCATCACTTCAGCACCTGGCAGGGCACTGGAAGGGGCTGCGGATGGAGTCCAGAGGCAAGTTCCCACGGAAGAGGACAAGAGAAGCACCCCACCACCATATTGAAGGCACGGCAGGAAAGTGTTCTGACTTGTTCATCACGGACCAACAGA
>CAUYQG010243024.1:0-29393 GCA_963574415.1 Tarsius wallacei
AAATTAGCAGGCGTGATAGCGCATGCCTGTAGTTCCAGCGATGTGGAAGGCTGAGGCGGCAGGATCGCTGGAGCCCAGCAGGTCGTGACTGCGGTGGCCGGGAGCAGCCACGGCACTCCAGTCTGGGCGACAGAGTGAGACTCCAACTCAAAAAAAAAAAACAAAAAAACAAAAAAAAGATCAACTCACCTGATAAACCAAAAATGAATTGCAGATTTATTAAAGCATTAAATGCTTAAAATGAAAACAAAACAAGACAAACAAAAACCAAAATCACCAAATAGTTAGTAGAAAATAAAAATGAATATTTGCCTAGCCTTCTGTGAGGAAGATTTTCTAAATGTACAAGCAAGGTTAGACATTTTAATGAAATCACTTGAGAAACTGACAATTTAAGAATGGAAAAGTAAGCCGGGCGTGGTGGCTCAGCCTATAATCCCGCACCTTGGGAGGCTGAGGTGATCTTTTTTTTGTTTTTTTGTTTTTTTTTTTTTGAGTTGGAGTCTCACTCAGTCACCCAGACTGGAGTGCAGTGGCCGCTCCCGGCCACCGCAGCCTCGACCCGCTGGGCTCCGGGGATCCTTCCGCCTCAGCCTTCCGAGTAGTCTTTTTTTTTTTTTTCATTTGTTAAACAACTGTACCTACATGTTTATTGAATAATATACTTCTTTCTATTGATTTTTAAAACATTTGAATTCAACTGAAAGCTTTTATGGTCTAGGGTCCACTCCTAAGATTAATTTCTGCTCTACTGATTTTCCTATTCTTCCACTTTGATCAAACTATCTTAATTTTATACTTTTATTTTTGATATTGCAAGTTCTTTTTTAGTAGCTTTTTTCCAAAATTTTCTTTGTCATTCCTGACTATTCTTTTATACGCTTCAGAATTACTTTATTAAAGTAAAAAAAGATTAATTTAAGAACATATGTCTTGCTATGGGAAAATCTCGAAGATACATTAAGTGAAAAAAGCAAGTTGTACAACAGTATGCATACTATCCCTCTTCAAATTTAAAAAAAAAAGTCAGAAAGAGCAAAGAGTTGTGTGTGCATGTCCTGTGCCTGGATACAAGAGTTACAGAAGAATTGCCAAAAATTTTAACAATGGTTACTTTTGGTGAGTAGTAATAGATATTGTGGGGAAGAGGAACTTTTGCTTTTTACTACAAAAAAGTTTTTGTTTTTTTTTGTTGAGTCAGAGTCTCACTCTGTTGCCCAGGCTGAAATGCAGTGGCATGCTCCTGGCCACCTCAGCCTTCACCTGATGGGTCCAGGTGATCCTTCCACCTCAGCCTTCCAAGTAGCTGGAACCACAGGCGTGCATCACCGTGCCTGGCTAATTTTTTTTCATTTTTATTTTATTGTAGAGAGGAGGTCTTGCCAAGTTACCCAGGCTGGTCTCCAACCCATGGTCTCAGGCAATCCTCTCACCTCCGCCTCCCAAAGTACTGGAATTACAGACGTGAGTCCCTGCACCCAGCCTATAATAAAGTATTTTTATGAAGTTGGAATTTTCCACCATAAACAAACAGTAGTCTTACGATTTTTAAAATGTGTTTTAGAAGAATCTTCCAAAAAAGAATATTAAAAAGCTATTTACACACAAAAGGACAAATACTCTATAATTCCACTCCTTTGAGGTACCTGGAGTAGTCAAACTCACAGAGGCACAGTAGAAAGGTGGTCGCCAGGGATTGGGGAAGGGGGAATAGGAGTTATTGATTAATGCATACAAAATCACAATGTCTCAATTATACTACATGGAAAAAGTTCTGGGGTTGTATGGTGGTGATTGTTGCACAACAATGTGAATGTACGTAATGCCACTGAACTGTTCGGGGGGGGGGCAAAAAAACCCTGAAATAATTTTTTGGTGGGCAAATTTCTTATAGTACAGAATTCCCCCGTGGGAACGCATCTGCATCTGTGTACCAGCTAGCGTTGTTGTGAGAGGCTGCATTCAGCTTCAGTGAATTTTTTTTCGAGATTGTTTCAACACGTTTGCCCATTTCATGATGGGTGATTTACATGAACAACCTGCCCACACAGGGATGACTGTTCATCAGTTTTTGGCCAAAAACAGCATGATCCGGGTGCCCTACCCTTCCTCTTCACTTGATCTGCCTCAGCAACTTTTTTTTTTGTTTCCCAGGATGAAAAAAATTCCTCAAAGGGAAAAGTTTTGCCCATATGGAAGAGGTGAAACAGAAAATGGCAGAAGCACTCAAAGGCATCAAAATTGACAAGTTCAAAAACTGTTTTGAGCATTGGAAAAAGCATCATAATAGGTGTATTGCATCAAATGGAGAGTACTTTGAAGGTAACTGAAGCTTAAACCTGTAAGAATAAATATACAATTAAAAAAATAGATTTCATTTTTTGAGGGATCTCCCCCCTCATACACTTAAAAATGGTCGAAATGGGGCCTGATGCGGTGGCTAATGCCTGTAATCCCAGCAATTTGGGAGGTCAAGGCGGGAGGATTGCTTAAGCCCAGTTCAAAACCAGCCTAGGCAACATAGCAATACCTGGCCTCGACAAAAAATCAAAAAATTAGCCAGGCACGGTGGTGTGCCCTTGTAGAGCCCACAACTTGGGAGGCTGAGGCAGAAGGATTGCCTGAGCCCAGGAGTCAAGGCTGCCTGTGAGCTGTGATTGTGCCACTGTACTCCAGCCTGGGTGACAGAGTAAGACCCGGACTAAAAAAAGGGGGGGGGGGAAAGGGAGTTAAAATGGTACATGTTATTTTATGTGCATTTTATCACCTTTTTTTTTTTTCAGAGACAGTTGCCCGTCTGTCACCTAGGCTGGAGTGCATGAACATAGCTCACTGTGACCTTGGAGTTCTGGACTCAAGTGATCCTCCCCTCCCTCAGTCTCCCAATAGCCAGGGTTATGGGCATGCCACCACACACAACTAATTTTTATTTTATTTTATTTTTTTAGGAATGTAGTTTCCTTATATTGCCCAGGCCAGTCTGGAACTTTTGGTTTCAAGTGATTCCTCATGCCTCAACCTCCCAAAGTGTTGGGTTTACAGCTGTGAGCCACCGTGACAGGTCACAGTTTGTTCTTAAAAGCCTTTTACAATGATTTATCTCTGGGGAGTTGGATTGAGGGGGCAGGATGCAGGCTGAGGACAGTATTTTTCATTTAACACTTTATGCATGGCTTTAATTTTTCATAAGGAACCTGTATTATTTTCATATAAAAAAATAGGAGTCTCTCTGTACCTATTCTGGTTTGAGGGGCTGCCTGATTTTTTTAAAAACTCACATTTTTAAATGTCATAGCTAATTTAAAAATTCATTAAAAATTCTAAGCAGAATTACATTACATTTATAAATAACTTTGGACATCCTTATAATACTGTCATTTACTCATATAGAAACACTTTCAAAAAATGTTTATGTTCCTTAGTAAAGTTTGGAATTTCTTCATATGGGTACTACACAAGCTATGTAGTTTGTTAGTTTATACCTAGGTTTTATGTATCTGTATCTCTATTTATAGGTTGATATATAGAGAAACTTGTACATAATGTTATATATATTATATAATTGTTATTGTTTATAAAGTTAATTTGTCTCATTAAGACTATTTTCTAATTGTTTTTTCCTCTCAATTGAGGGAAACTGTTGATTTTTTAAATTTTCTTGACTTTGACTTTAAAAATAATTCTGAAGTAAATGGTCCATTCAAGTTAGTCAGTTCACAAGTTCAAGCTAAAATAATTGATTTATGTAGAAATAAAGGGAAGAACAATATCCATGACTAATTTTGGGTCCTATAGACTTTTCCTCCATATTTGTAGAAAATAGTATTTGCATATATTTTTTCTTTTCAAAAGGGGAAGACTTTTATTTCTCTATTTCTCACTATAACTATATTATCATTACAGAAAGCATTCAAATACTGCAGAAAAAAGTACTTTTTGTATGAAAATCTACCATAATCCTATCACCCAGAAAAATTACCATAAATAGTATTTTGCCTATTCTGCAAGAATTAATTATATTAATATATATTTCACATATTTATAAAAATTAGACCACACTGTTCATACATATAGTTTTATATCCTCTTTTTTCTCTTAATGTATAATTACAGCTATGTCTTTGTTTTTGTTTATGGTGTTTTTTATTGAGACAAGTCTCACTCTGTCACCCAGGTTGGAGGACAGTGATCATGGCTCACCTTAGCCTTGACCTCCTAGTCTCCGGCAATCCTTCAGCCTCAGCTTCCCAAGTAGCTGGCACTATAGGCAAGTGCCACGATGCCTGGCTAATATATATATATATATTTTTTTTTTTTAGAGAGGCTGAAGTGGGAGGATCTCACTATGTTCCCCAGGCTAGTCTTGAACTCCTGGACTCAAGCAATTCTCCCACCTTGGCCTCCCCAAGTGCTGGGATTACAGGAATGAGCCACTGTGTCTAGCTCAGTTATCTTTTGAAGTCCATAAATACAGATCTTCATAACTCTTAATGGCTACAATTAAATATATACTTTATTTTATGGTTGTAGCACAATTTACTTGATAAATCTCCTGTTGATTAACATTTAGGTGGTTTCAAATTTTTTACAATGAATATTGTAATACATTTTTTTCACATTTGACACATTATTCCTTTTTTTTTTTTTTTTTTTTTTTGAGTTGGAGTCTCACTCTGTCGCCCAGACTGGAATGCAGTGGCCGCTCCCTGCCACCGCAGCCTTGACCTGCTGGGCTCAGGTGATCCTTCCCTCTCGGCCTTCCAAGTAGCTGGAACTACAGGCGTGCGCTACCACGCCCAGCTAATTTTTTTGATTTATTGTAGAGAAGAGGTCTAGCCAAATTGCCCAGGTGGGTCTCGAACCCGCGGGCTCAGGCAATCCACTCACCTCAGCCTCCTAAGGAGCAGGATTACAGGCTGAGCCACCAAGCCGTCTCATCATTCCTTAAGAAGTGGAAATACTCTATCAACGAGTCTGCATAATTGTAACACTCTTGTCTTAAAATTATTTTGTGTTTAAAATTAAAATATGTAGCCGAGCTCGGTGGCTCAGCCTGTAATCCCGCACCTTGGGAGGCTGAGGTGAGTGGATTGCCTGAACCCGCGGGTTCAAGACCCGCCTGGGCAACTTGGCGAGACTTTATCTCTACAATAAAGCAAAAATTAGCCGGGAGTGGTAGCGCGCGCCTGTAGTTCCAGTTACTTGGAAGGCTGAGGCGGAAGGATCGCTGGAGCCCAGCAGGTCGAGGCTGCGGTGGCCGGGAGCGGCCACTGCACTCCAGTCCGGGCGACGGAGTGAGACTCCAACTAAAAAATAAATAAATAAATAAAATTAAAATATGTATTACTGCCAAACTGTCCTCCAAAGAGGTCATAATGACTTTACTTTCTAGTCTTTCCTGTATTGTTAATATTATGTTTAAAATAGTTTACATTCTGATAGATGGGAAATAGTATTTTATTCTTTTAATTTTTAGAATTTGGTTAATTAATGAGATTTATCATGTTTTCCTATGTTTATGGCCTATCATTTTTCTGCATTTGTGAATTAACTATTCTATCTTATTCCTGCTTTTCTTCTGGAATATAAATCTTATTATTATTGAATTATAAGTTCTTCTCAAGAATTAAAAATATTAAACTTTTGTGATTTGTATTCTTTTTTAGTATGTCTTTAGTCTTTTTACCTTGTTATTCTATTTTGCTATAAATAGTTTTTATATAGTCAAATTAATGCCTTTGGTATCATTGTTAGAAAAACATTTTCTATAACAAGATTAGTAAGAAAAAAATTATCCTACGTTTTATTCTAACTATATTTATGTTTTTGTATTTTTCGCTTATGTTGTTAACCTATTGAGAGTTTTTATAAGGTATGACTTAGAGATTTAGCCATATTTTTTCTAAATGGTTAGTTAATATTTCCATACCATTTTTTGAGCAATCCATATTTTTGCTAAGTTCTCAAATATATTGTAACCAAGTTCCAGTTTTTATCTTCTGTTTTATTGATCTTTATTATTGTGTGATTTTTTTTTTTAACCATAAACTCAACCAAGTGGTATAGCTGTGTGATTCTGAGGTATGGTTCAGGTTTTGCTGCAATGGTGCTGTGTAACAAACACTCCCCCAAATTTCAATAGCTTACAACAACAAGCATTTATTTCTCTGGGTTAGCTGTGACACTGCAGCATTCTTCTGACACAAACAGACTTCACTTCAGGCTGAAGGTCAGGCTTATGACAGCTCCACATTTCTCTTTTTTCAGGCTAAAATAACGATAGCTCCCGAGAACATATTCTTCTTATGATGGATGAGAGGAGTGCAAGAAGACTGGCTGAAACTTGTCACACTTTTTAAACCTCAACCCAATACATTCTGTTTTCTATTCACCCTGCATTGGTCTGAAAATCACACAGTCAACCCTAAGTGAATGGCAATGGAAAGTACATTGCCCCCACAAGGAAGGCATGTCAAGAACTTGGGGAGAATGAAGAATTATAAACAAGTAATACTATGTACTACACTGAGCTAGTTATATTTTCTAAATCTTAGTTTCCTCAGTGTCAAATTGGATAAATGTGAAGATTCAATGATACAGATGATAAATGTCAAATATGTTGTCCCTGGCATTTTACAATTTAAAAAATGTACATATACTTCCTAAATTATGCCACTTAAATCTCTGTAGCTTTGCAAGATATTTTATTTTACTTTATTTTATTTTTGAGTTGGAGTGTCACTCTGTTGCCCAGACTGGAGTGCAGTGGCATGCTCACGTCCACCGCAACCTTGACCTGCTGGGCTCAGGAGATCCTTCCGCCTCAGCCTTCCAAGTAGCTGGAACTACAGGTGCTCACCATCACACCCAGCTAATTTTTTGATATACTGTAGAGATGAAGTTTCGCCAAGTTGCCCAGGCTGGTCTCAAACCCCTGAACTCAGCAATCTTCTTGCCTCCGACTCCCAAAGTGCTAGGATTACAGGCGTGAGCCACTGCACCCGGCCTGCAAGATATTTTAATATGTAGATGGTTCGTGACCCGCTGGGGCAACTTGGTGAGACCTCATCTTTATAATAAATCAAAAAATCAGCCGGGCGTGGTAGCGCTCTCCTGTAATTCCAGCTACTTGGAACGCTGAACGGAAGGATCGCCGGAGCCCAGCAGGTCGAGGCTGCAGTGGCCGGCAGCGGCCACTGCACTCCAGTCTGGGCGACAGAGTGAGACTCCAACTCAAAAAAAAAAAAATGTAGATGGACAGATTAGCTCCTACCCATCATTCTTTTAAAGGATTTTTCTGACAATTCTCAATATTTTTTTCTCCAGATGAATAAATAGACTTCTGATTCCATCACATATGTCATCTCTTTAATAAGTGAGGAAAATATAGTCTCAGGCATACTACTTTTAGACTGATGAGAAAGTTGTTCCAAAGACTTCCCAAGTGGAGGTTGAGGAATGACTTACTTGGAACCTATAATCAACATATTTTCTGTTTATTCAAAAAATTCAAAACTATACTGTACCAATTTGCAAATTATTTGATTAAATTAATTGGGGTGGTTGGTATCTTGGAAAAAAACCTAAAATTCAATTAAGATAATGATCATATTTAAAAATGCCCCCAAAAAGGAACATTCGTGAAGACTCAATGAAATAGGATTGTACAAAGATGTCTTGGTAAAAGTACAGAAGAGAAAGATTTGAGGGTCTATCTGCAGAACACAAATGGTTCACAAGGTGGGTGAAAAACAATTTTTAAGATTGCCTAAATCATATTAGGTAGACAAGGGGCAATTTCTCCTCTGTATCATATACTAATTACACTTTCATTAAAAAATTATTTCCTGTTTTAGACCACATTTTTATTTTATTTTACTTTTTATTTATTTACTTTTTTTGAGTTGAAGTTTCATTCTGTCGCCCAGGATGGTTTGCAATGGCATACTTATGGCTACCGACTTGCTTGGCTCAGGTGATTCTTCTGCCTCAGCCTTCCAAGCAGCTGGAACTACAGGTGCACGCTTAGCTAATTAAAAAAAAAAAAAAAAAAAAATTTATTGTAGAGGCAAGATTTTGCCAAGTTGCCCAGGCTGGCCTGAACCCCTGGGCTCATGTAGTCCTCTCACCTTCACCTCACAAAGTACTGATATTACAGGCATGAGCCACTGTGCCTCACTTAGACCACATTTTTAAAAGATATGAGATATTGATGAGAGTTCAAAGAACAAAATAATAGCTAAAGAGATCTAAGGAAATTGGTATTATTTAGTCTTAAAAGGCTAAAGTGTGACTTGGTTAGTATTCAGTCGTATAAGATTTATTTACAAAGAAAAGTTACTTAGTAGTGGTCTTCTATGTCTAAATAAGAATTTTTAAGTTAAAAATTTAGACTATTAAAAGTTTATGACTATAAGGAAGCATTGATTGTTAAGTCAAGGAAACACTACAGATAAATATCAAGAGTAGTTTTAAAACTTCTATTTCTGGTAAGAGAAATATTCTATTTTATAAGTAGAAGACTAGATGATTATCAGTCTTGTTAAAACTGTCATTTGAAATCCAGTGACAGATGAACATTTTTAATACTGTGAGTCTATGAATTAATCTCAAGATAAGTTGTTAGCATTTTCATCTGTAGTATTCATTAATAAATTAATTTGTGTATTATTATGTAGTTTCATCATATCAATACGTGGGATATATTTAGATACATTTTTAACATGAAATAAAATAGTACAGTTATCTCATTTTCTCTTAGTTTTTTCTTTTTTTTCTCTTTTTTTTTTGAGTCAGAGTCTCACCCTATTTCCCACGCTGGAGTGCAGAGGCAAGATCACAGCTCACTGCAATCTCGACTTCCTGGGCTCAGGCAATCCTTCTACATCACTACAAAAATTCAAAAAAATTAGCTGGGCGAGGTGGTACATGCCTGTAGTCCCTGCTACTCAGGAGGATGAGGTAGAAGCATGTTGCCCATGCTGCTCTTGAACTCCTCAAGCAATCAGTGATCCTCCTGCCTTGGGCTTCCAAAGTACTGGGATTACAGACATGAGCCACCATGCCTGGCCTATTTTTTCTTTCTTTTCTTTTCTTACTTTCTTTCTTTCTTTCTCTTCCTTCCTTCCTTCCTTCCTTTCTTTCTTTCTTCCTTTTTCTTTCTTTCTTTTCTCTCTTTCTCTCTCTCTCCCCCTCCCTCTCTCTCTCTTCCTCCCTCCCTCCCTCTCTCTCTCTCTCTCCCTCCCTCTCCCACCCTTTCAGTGTCAGAGTCTCACTCTGTTGCTCAGACTGGAGTACAGTGGTCTGTTTTTTCTTTCTTTCTTTCTCTCTCTCTCTCTCTCTCTTTCTCTGTCTCTCTCTCTCTTTTTGAGGTGGAGTCTCATTCTGTTGCTCAGGCTGGAGAGCAGTGGCATGCTCACAGACTCCACAGCTTCGACCTTCTGGACTCAGGTGATCCTTCTGCCCCAGACTTCTAAGTAGCTGGAACTACAGGTGTGCACTACCACGCCTCGCTTATTATTATTATTATTTTATTGTAGAGACGAGGTCTCACCAAGTTGCCCAGGCTGGTCTCAAACTCCTGAGCTCAGGCAATCCTGTCACCTTGGTCTCTCAAAGTGCTGGGATAACAGGCTTGAGCCACCTCGCCCGGCCTTATTTTTTCTTAATATATAGCAATAGATATGTTAGGAATGCATCTGGTGAGTTGTGTTCTGTGGATCATTTTGAGCTACTATTAAAAAGCATCCAATAAAATGTTACTCGAACTATATCTATTCATTCTTGATTATAACATGGAAATCGAGGATTTTAAATATTTAAGTATTAAATATTTAAATAATAAGTATTTTTAAACACTACTTTGAGGCTTAATTTTAAAGTCATGTATTTTTAAGCTATCCTCCAAAGACCCAAGTTATAGAACTAAAATGCCCTTTTAAATGTTATTTGTTAGTTTTGAAAAGCTAAATTTTGAAAGGGGGCATCTTTGATGCATTTTAAAAGGGGTTGGCAACTTTTTTAAAAAAAGAAATTCTCAGTAAAAAAGCAATTTGAAGGAGCTGCGACATCCTTTGCTTTTAGTCTTATGAGGCACTGCCTGTTTCATGCGCGCATGTGTGTAATGAGAATTTTTAAGAGAATAAATGTCAGTTTTCAAAAATATAACATAAACCTGTCAATTAATTTAGATCCAATCATAAGAAATGTGTTTTGGGAGAAAGCAAGAATAAAATAAAGTAGTTTTGTTTTTATTTAAACATCTGCCTATGGTTCTGTGAAATGTGGAAAGCACATTAAAATGAGCTTATTCCCAACTCTAAGCCCACTGGTATAAACTTTGTATAAGAAAGTAGTACATTTGCATATTATAAATGGGTCAATTCTGTCCAAATTTTTTAAAATGTTCTTTTCAGACCACGAATATTATTGGCTTTGATTTCATTTTGACCCAAGTGAAGGCCTGTGTTAACTTCCCTCTGCTTTATTCATCTTTATTTGATTAAATGGCCTTCACAACTTGAAAGGCTTCCAATAGATTCCACATTTTTGATTGCTGCCCTAGCTATTGCTAACTTTGTATTTGCAAGACTAATACGCAAAATATGTTGATGTCTGTGTTAGTTGTGACTATCCCTTAAAGTATTCTTTGCATTGGAGCAAGAGAGATCAACCCATTTAGGAGAGTGTGACCAAAAGTGATAGCCTTGTTTTCTGAGCCATAAAATAACCAATGCATGCAGATATATATCTGAGGTGAAAATAATGTAGGATGTCTACTTCAATTTCAAAAATCTATTTATGCTTGGATTATTTTGTATTTTATTCAAATATTCATTCCTTTTTTTGTAGAAGAAAGTAAAAATTATACCATAGGACCCCATTGTCAGAACTGACTCTGGTCTCAAGTGTGAGAATAGTGTTTACTCTGCCTTGAAACTTACAGTTCCATCACTAAACAGCACCAAGGCAGGGAAGCACTCAACACTTATTTGTCAGTTGGAGGAATTGACAATGTAATATAATGGTATCAAAACTGGCCCTTTGGTTCTTTGAACTTTTACATAACTTTGCTGTTTCTAAAGTCATAGTTTAAAAGTGTTTAGTTGGCATGTTCACTTATTGTGGTTGGCGATTTGCCCAGTACTCATCAAAAAGTACACACGCTTTCCATTTCTATAAACCTGTCCTATAAAATACTCAAACATACCCACCAAGACTGCTGTGTAAGGCTACTTGTTGCATCACTGTTTTCAATGGAAAATACTTGAAGGAACCTAAATATTCACCACAGGCAGATAGCTTAATAAATCAAGGTACACCTTTACTTTGGAACACTGTGCAACAGTTTTAAAAGAAGGAGGTAGATCTGTGTATACAGACATGGAAAGATCTCCAAGATGTGTTGTTTAGAGTTTAAAAGAAAGAAACCAACAAACCTCTCCAAACAGTTTATGCTATGTAAATGCATTCTTATGCATTTATTCAGTAATAATAGACACTGTCTTAGTCTGTTTAGGCTGTAATAACGAAATATCTTGGACTGAGTAATTTAAAAAATTTTTTTTATAACATTTTTTATTTTAAAATTGTGGGGTACAGACTGAGTAATTTATAAATAATAAAACGTTATTTCTTTTTTTTTTTTGAGTTGGAGTCTCACTCTGTTGCCCAGGCTGGAGTGCAGTGGCACACTCCTGATCACCGCAGCCTCGACCTGCTGGGCTCCAGCAATCTTTCCGTCTCAGCCTTCCAAGTAGCCAAAACTACAGGCATGCACTACCATGCCCAGCTAATTTTTGGTTTATTGTAGAGACGAGGTCTCACCAAGTTGCCCAGGTGGGTCTCGAACCCGCAGGCTCAGGCAGTCCACTCGCCTCAGCCTCCCAAAGTGCTGGGATTACAGAATGAGTCACCGAGCCTGGCCAAAAACTTTATTTCTAATAGTTTTGGAGGCTGGGAAGCCCAAGATCAAGATGCCAGCAGATTCTTTGTCTAGTGAGGGTTTACCCCCTGCTTTCAAGATGGTGCCTTTTTGCTGTATCCTTACATGGCAGAAGGGAGAAAGGAGGTCCCTTCAACCTCATTTTAAGGGCACTAATCCCATTAATGGAGGAGAAGCCTTCCCGAGTTAATACCTTCCCCAATGACCCTACCTCTTAATAATAATTTTGTGAGGAGGAACATCAACATCAGACCATCACAGACACCAAACTTTTAATCTTATTTACCCCTGCAATACAGTATGTATATTGATGTTACAATCATGTGTTTTAAGATGTAAGAGCTTTCACTTTTTACTCCAATGCATTGGTGCATTCTTTTAATTTTTAATGAGCATGCATTTATGTATGAAAGAATTAAATAAACCTGTAATTTTTATATTTATTTATTCATTTTTGAAACAGAGTTTCTCTCTGTAGCCCAGGCTGGTGTGCAGGGGTGTGATCATAATTCACTGCAACCTTGAATTCCTGGGCTCAAGGAATCCTCCTGCCTCAGCCTCCTGAGTAGCTAGGATTACAGATGTGAGCCACTTCACTTGGCTGATTTTTAAAAATAATGCTTTTTTACACAGAGAAATGTTTTCCTGGCAAACAATTGTTAAGGTATAATATGAAACATTTATAATTATTTTCTCCATTTCTGTATTGTCTGCCATTCCTCTCTTTACACATTTCATTCATTTTAAAGCTACAAAAAGCAAGCAAAGAGAAATTTCTTAAAATCAAAAAAGGGAAATCAATTGATGTGTTGAGAAAATGCCTTATTTAGATTATGTTCCTCTCTTTGTTTAGGGGCAAAGTAACAATTTTTTATTTAAACTAGTGGATGCTATTGTAAAGAGACCACCAGAGAACCTGGAGTATTAGTCTCACTTACTAAGCTTCCAGGTAGATGCAGCTGACCATTTCTGCCAAAATGCTAAAGTTAAAATCCTTCTCAAATGCTTTTGAATGAGTAGATACAGCCCATGTTAGCATTGTCTTCCACTGAATAACATATGACTGGGTTAATATTTTTCTTTAAGTATCTTATGTTACCAGTAGGTATTTTTTACTAATATATGCTCTGTCTTGATATACTGATTTCTATTTATTTGCCTACCTCACACAAGACATTATTTATTGCTAAGACTAAGTCTTGTCCATTCCTTTGCAATTCAAATATAAGAACTACAAAAGAATTACTCATCTTGTCATTTCTTTTTCTTTTTCTTTTTATTTATTTCTTTTTATTTTTTTTTAGTTGGAGTCTCACTCTGTCGCCCAGACTGGAGTGCAGTGGCCGCTCTTGGCCACCGCAGCCTCGACCTGCTGGGCTCCGGCGATCCTTCTGCCTTAGCCTTCCGAGTAGCTGGAACTACAGGCGCACGCTACCAAGCCCAGCTAGTCATTTCTTATGTTTTACCTTTATGTATACTTACTTATTTACAACCAAAAACTTAGCTATTAAATTATTTCTTGTTTTTATTTTATCATGAGAACTATCATAAGAAATATCTTAAATAATGAGATATGCTGATATATATTGAAAAATTGCCTTCCAAAAAAAGTAAATTTTTAAAATGTTACAAATGCTTAAACTTACTTGTTCTATGTACATTCTCACTGATTTCAGCTATAGGTTCTGATCTCCACTTTCACACTTTTGGATATCTAAATCAAGTATTTCATTATTTTTCCTGAATACTAACTTATCTCTAGTGGAGATCTTCCTTGAAAAGAGGAAAGGTTTATTTATTTATTTATTATTTTTATGTTTGATGCCTGAGGTTGTCTCATTCAGGACCTCTTTAAGCTGACTTCTAACAAGACTCTAAGGAGAAAATTTAGGCTTTATCTGTCTCATGTAGCCTCTCCAGAGTCTGCTTGTGGTCAGCAGAAGAATTATAAACAAATAATCATTCCCTAAAACCTACTGCTATTTTCTAAATGAAAAGGTATTATACCAGTAAGATGGGACAAAATCTAGTGATACTCCCTCCTGGTCTAATTGTTCAAATGAAAAAATAGCCATCCATTTCCTAGGAAGAAAAAATTTAAACTTAACAAGTAGAAAATAAAGTGCTTTCATACATTTTTCTATAAATGTATTCCAAGGAATAAATAGGTAAAAATCTTAAAGCAGGAAAATACAATAAGAAATAGTATGCTTATATTTTGGTTTTAATAATTCATATTATTTTCTTTATTCTTTACATCTACTTCCTCTTTTTTCTATTAAGAGTTGTATTTCTAAAATCAATGAAGAATGAAGACATTGTTGCAGACCAAGCAATAAAAGAAATGCTAATGATGTGTAAAACTGTGAAAAATCCTACTTGGGTTTTAACAGTCTTTAAGGACATTGGCCTCTCCTTCCATTCTGTTATTTATTTATTTGTCTTTTAGGTCTCCCTATGTTGCCTAAACTGGACTCAAACTTCTGGGACAAGGGATCCTCCCACTTTAGCCTCCCTTCCTGGAGTAGTTGGGACTACAAGTTTGCACCACCTTGCCCAGTTACATTCTATTTTCTCGCCTCCCACCACCTCCATTTTTAGTCAGTACTGTCATCTTAATTGAGCACCAACAGAATGCAAGATGCTATGGGAGCTACCACTTTCACTTAAATGTACAGTAGTTCCAATTTTTAAATAGTCGATGGTCAAATAAAAGAGACAATAAATATAATGAAAATCACTTAAAATAAATGAATATGTATTATTTAGTTATTCTAGATACTTATGGTTTCCTTATTGTATATACATTTATATGCATCTATTACACATATTACATATGAACACATATACATGAAAGAAAGAAAGTGGTCAATTGTCCTGTATTAATCAGAGAAGCCTCCTGCAAAAAAAGTCAAAAAACAAAATGATGGCTGATAATTCCATGCTCATAGAAAGCTTTAAGATTATAATAAACCAAAGGACCACCTGAACTTTTTACTTCTGAAAACTTCAGTGTTGTCACAAAAATTATTGGTTTCTATGGGACAACTAAAAATAACATACATATAAAATATCTAACATATATGTATATAGTGTACATGCATTGTTATTAGCCTGCTTGCTTTAAGATGAAAAAAATTCTTTCTTTTAGTTTTGTTTCAAACTGAATTCATATGAACTAGAAATAAGTTCATAAATGAAGAACATTTTCTTTCTGTTTTCCATTTCTGTATAGTTTGACAACTGATTTCTACTTTAGGTCTATTTTTCACACAAATATAAAGAGAATATTGTGAAAGAAATGTCCATGTTGTCAGCAGGAATGCAATTTTAAATTACTTTACTGGAAACTTCACCAGTCCTCATGTAATCTTCACTCAAAAGAGCCAAGAGCGGATGAATGCATTCCGTTTACTGAAACATCTATTTATCTTTTTTTAAGTTGGAGTCTCACTTTGTTGTCCAAGCTGAAGTGCAGTGGCACGCTCACAGCCTCTGCAGCCTCAACCTGCTGGGCTTCCACCTCAGCCTTCCAAGTAGTTGGAATCACAGGCGCTCACCACCATAATCAGCTAATTTTTTTGATTTATTGTACAGATGCGGTCTCACTATGTTGCCCAGGCTGACCTCGAACCCCATGACTCAGGCAACCCTCTTGCCTCTGCCTTCCAAAGTGCTAGTAGTACAGTCTTGAGGCACTGGACCTGGCTACATTTTTCTTTCTAATGTTGGTGATTTTAGTAACGTTATACTTTCTTAAAATGAATAAAATAAAGGATTATGTTTATCTGAATCCATATAAACAATAAATTAGGCTATAAAACTAATTTTGTATTCATTTGCTATCCTATGGTTTTATAGAAATTGTGTTCCAGTAAGCCTGCTCCTAATGATCTGCTTCTTGTCCTCTGTAGGTTAAGTTGAAATACCATTTCTGGTATTTTTTTCTGCTGAGAATATTTTCTTAGCATTTCAAAATCCAAACAATATTGAAGTTTCCACCTAACGCAACTTTGGTTAAAGATACATTACTTACATGTAATTAAACAACAAAGATTTTTTTTTCCAACAGCAAGATGGAAGAAGTATTTTGAGTTCCATCTGAAACTTGATTCATTTCTTTTTAGGGTATGCTGAACAAGTAAAGTTTTGTGTGTTTTTTTTTACTTTCTTGGTTAAACGTACCTTTATTAATCAAGCTATCCACGTAAATGGTTTTCTATTGACATGAGTTCTATAAAGACGTTGAGTTATTTTGCCCAACACTTTTTGCCATGATCATCTGCTAGTTATGTTCTTAACTAGCCTGTTAACTTGCCTTTCATGGCCTAATTTTAAAAGTTCTGAGGAATGGAGCTTCCACAACTTTCCTGGGAAGCCAATTCTCCAGTGTAATCCCTCTGATTATTTAAGGTAGGTCTCCATTTCTTTAAAATAACTGAGTTACTCAAGTTTGAAAAGCAGCTACTGCGTAAGCAGCCTGACTTAAACTGACAAAAGCAAGGAAATTCTGGATCCATAATTCACCTTCCACCCCTTGACCTCACAAACCGCCATATTAGTGTGATCACACCAAAATACCAGCTTGTGTTTACAGTTTCAGTCCTCCTGATGGCGGACGGGCGCGTGTACACGAGCACTCGCTCTGTGTGCACTGAATAGGATCACGATCCGGAGAGCTGAAAATGTAAACACAAGCTGGTATTATGGTGTGACTGGCGGTTTGTGGTTCTTTGTTTGAATACTTTAAAAATGGGCACCCTGGCAAGAACAAAAGAGGCAGAAAGCAGAACTGCTCTTAAATGGCTTCTCTCATCTTTGTCCCTCCTCAGGTAGACCCAAAATAACTTATCCGTTTGACGGGGTTCCCCGGAACCATGTGTTTTTGTTTAGTTGGCTACACTTCAATGCAACAGTTTTGTTTTCAAATGCAGGCCATTAATACTTTGCCTTCGGTAATTTTAAATTGGGTTCTGAGTATTCGCTGAAAATACTATACTTCTCTAGTTATACATATCAAAACCTTACACATTGCAATAACCTAAACACCTTATATAGCCTTTTAAATAATATTTGTAAATTGACAATGGTTCTTTCATCCCAAATGGGGATTGGCACCAACATAACCCTATGACACAATATATTTACCTCCTGTTCTTGCTTATGCTATTTTAATCATTGACTTTGAAGTGCAGAAGTTGACCTTAAGAGAAATGTAAAGAGTAAGAAGTTAAAAAAGTTAAAATTATAAGTTTTATTTTAGCATAGCATCTAGTTGCATAGTTCCATTATGAGAACTATGCATTAGTTCTCTCTGCTGTCTTTGGCATTTCTCCATCTTAACACTAAGTTTGACCACTGGCTTCTTTACCGTGAACCTTGATTCTTACATGGATGAGCATATAGGGCGAAGAGATGATCATATCATTTCAGGGAGAAAATTAAGACACATAAAGTTTCAACTTTCATTGAAAAAAACTTATTTCCTGAAAAATGTCAACACAACACGTGATATGCTTGATTTGGTGGTAAAGTACTTTGTCTTGTTTTTTAAAGAACATTTTCTCTTTGGAATTAGGTATACCTTTGCTACCAAAAATCAGTAACTAAGGGAACAGTGGGTAGTTTGGCAGATCCATTTTCTTAAATAAAAGTTACAAATTGATTTTACACCTATTGAGGCAGCCATTCGCTACTGTAAACTTATTTCTGACATCTGTTTCTTTTAGAATATAATAAGTAATTGAAAAACAAAAGTGATTTTCTCAATACAGTAGAAAAGTAGTTAATATAAAGACATAAATACAAACAACTCATGGTTGTAGACAGTTTTGATGTAGACTGCAGTTCTTAATAAAGGAATAAGGAAGGATCTTACCTTGGGGATGTTTTAATGAAATGCCACTCAAATGGAAGCATGTTATTTCAGAAGTGTTGTCAGTCACTTTAGACTAAAAAAAAAAAAAAAAAAAACAGGAAATAGCTTTTAAGATATCAAATAATTTGCACTAAAATGTTATCATATAGCACCTCTCCTTTGAACAGACCAACTATTTGCCTTATTTGTTTAAAACATACATACTTGATCACTTCACAAAACTGCACAACTTGAATGACCTTTGCCATCTTGTATCTTGATTATCTCTCTCCATGTGAGATTCCTCTCCAAGACAGCTTGCAAACATTTCACAAATTATGATAAAAGACCACTTACATGTACATCGATATTGACATATCTGGATCATCTTATTTTCACCTGAGATATGCTCAGGCTCAACTGAAAACGAAATTATGGAATGAACAGATTTCCTGGAAGAGTGAGTTTGCCCTTATCTTATATACACATTTTGAGAACAACCACATGAAGTTTTTTTTGAAATTCAATATCTATGGTAATATGTTCAGATATGAAAATAATTAATGTACAAAGAATCGACATTTTTATAAATTTTATCCCCAATATCACATGAACTTACTTATCTTGTGTATCACATTTCATATTCTGAAGAAAAACAATTCTATGCTGTAGGAATTTATAGGTGTAGGCTTTGGCTTTTAGTTTTTGAGTTTCAAAAATATTTTTTATTTCAAATGTATTATTGTAATTTTGCAGATGGTTCAAACCGTCTATGAGTTTGCAGACATCCTTATTACTCCTCATAATTTGCATTGACCCAACTACTTTCTGTCATCACTTTCCTTAGCTACCTCATCTATTAGCATTTGTTGATAGCAAATAAAGATAAGTGAAGCCTTTTAGATTAGAAGATCTTTGGCAAATTTATCTTGTGGAAACCACTGAGAAAAGTAAAGTGGGGGGTAACAAAAGCTGCAGCAATTGTTCACCTTTGCATCTCTAACAATAGGGGTGTGTGTGTGTGTGTGTTGGCGTCTCACTCTGTTACCCAAGCTGGAATGCAGTGGTATGCTCACGGCTACCTCAGCACCCCAGCGTTGACCTGCTGGGCTCAGGAGATCCTTCCGCTTCAGCCGTCCAAGTAGCCGGAACTACAGGCGCACGCTACCACCCCGGCTAATTTTTTATTGATTGTAGAGTCTAGGCCTTGCCAAGTTGCCCAGGCTGATCTTGAACCCACAGGCTCAGGCAATTCACTCACCTCAGCCTCCCAAAGTGCTGGGATTACGAACTGAGACACTGGGCTTGGCCAGGATTTTTTAAAAAGATGAAAAAAGTTCTAGAGATGGGTGGAGGCAATGACTGTATAACAATGTGAATAGTTAAAATGGTAAATTTTATGTTATGTACATTTTACCACAATAAAAAGATAGGCTCAAGATTAATTTGAATGAGAAATCAGGGACTGACTTTAAGAGCCTACTTGCCCCCCTCCCCACACACACCAAAAAAAAAAAAAGCAATTCTACTACATAAAGGGTGCAAACATATCTGAAAGATTAAGTAAGCAAACCAAGCATTCATCCCGGTTCACTGAAGCAAACACTTAGGAATTCTTTGCCATTGGAGTTCATTCAAACACAAATTAATCATGTAAAGTAGACAAAAGATAATATTAAAGACAAAATTTATTAAATAGTCCCTATCCCCTCTTTTATATACATTTTTTAAAACTGGCCACTTTTTATTTTTGCAGGTTGTTATTTTTTTAAAGTCCATGCACATGAGCATATAAGTTATCTGTATGACTATTTCTAAAAATGAAAAGGAATAAAGTAAAAAGAAGTGAAAAATAACGCTGCCTTAAATACTAGTGAATTTTAAGTAGTTGAATTTTTAAAAGTAAACTCTAAGTCATACTTTAGGGCCTACTTTCCCACTTTTTAATAGCTTTCTAAAAAAGCTCAAACCTTGAAGTGCATGCAATTAGAAACATGCAACAGTGAGGCTAGGCTTAGTCACAGTACTATTTCAATGCAAGCGTCTTCTATTTTTGGAGTCCCACAGAAAAATAGGATTAGAATGTTCTAACCTCTGCTCATTCTGTAGGTGACAGTATTAAACTGACTGTTTAAAAAATTGGGGAGTTGGTTCCTTTCTAGTCAGTTCTTTCTCATATTTTAGTTATTAGGTGATTATTTTACTATGATGTGGCACATTAAGGGCATACAATTAATTTTGTATTCATAATTAGCTCCAAATTCTCCCGGACAAATTGCCATGGATGTGGCCTATCTATGAGTATCAAGACATGGCTTCTGCCTCATACTCATATTTTTCTGCTGGTTTTATGCCCTAGTTGCATGGTTTTTAAGGCTCTCCATTATCCGTAACACAGCATAGTTATATACATTTATAGAACATCAGAGTTGGATGCATTCATCTAGTTCAAGCACCCATGTGAAGTTTGATTCACTTCAAGTACTTATGAAGCCTTAATGTTAACAATTCTAGTGATGGCAACACTATTGCTGGGGAATGTGTAATTGAGAACAGAAAAACTAATAAGCCAGGAATAAATTTCTACTTCTTCAATTGAAAAAGATATATAAGATTGAGGGTTAAATGAAATAACCTATATAAACATGCCTATCACAATGCTAGAAATTTAACACATACTAAAAAAGTTATATTTAAATCCATTTGTATCATACTTACTACTCTCTATGTCCCAAGTGTCTAGTGCTATTAAATGTCACAGTTTTTTGTTTTTTGGTTTTTTTGGTACTTGGTTGTTATTAGATTGAGGTTGCTGAAGGGTCATTAATCTAATACGATGATATTACATTTTTTAAAAATGAAAAATAAATGAAGATACTTCCTGTTCACTCATTCTAACGCTAAAAGCTCAGTTGCAAACTATAAATATCACCGGAGATACAGGAGTCTTATAACAGCCTCAATAAATGCTTGTCTTTACAAATGCAAAGTTCCTCCTCTACTTCATTCTACATCTTGATTGACTAAATATTGAGGAGTATGAAAACCTATTAATGTCTAAATATAAAATAATTCAAGTGTCTATTTCATATGTAGATTTTTAAAAAAATAACAACTTCCGTCTGATAAAACTATATTCAGCCAGGTATTTTAGTCTTTGAACTGTGTTTTCAAATGTTCTTAAAGATTTCTGATTCTATGATTAGTTATTATTAAAGCAATCTGATTTTAAGGAGTTTTGTTGAAGATAAATTAATTCAAATTATGAAGATATGACCTAAAATTTTTAAAAATAATTAACAGTTCTGGTTTACCTGAAAGATGCAATTATTAGGAGCATGTAATTTAATATTAGCACATCTCTAATATTGATGTTATTTAAAGCCATACATTAAGAGTCATAAGCATCTGTAGTGACAGAAGAAGCATGCAGCAAAGTACTGAAAAACTGGAATAGAATTAATTGGTTTTGATCTACCCACTTCAAATTAGAAAATAGCAACAGGAAAAAAAATTAAACACTAAATGTATTCGTTAGGCAGGATCAGCAATCATGCTGCCCACACATGATCTGCAATGAATTTGTAAATAAGAAGATTCATCACCTGGAGGATAATAAATTCTAGTTTAATGGTCCAAAAGACTAGACAAGTAAAAACCACTAATGAATCTACTATATAAACATAGGGGCAAGAACGTACATTGGTTGAGCAAGTAGGATAACAAGGAGACTCTGTTTTATTAAAGTAGACCAAAAGATACATGACACATATCTGGCGATTTTTCTCAAGTGTTAACACTGCTCAAAACAGGGTCACTTAAAAGGAATGGAAAAGTGTTACTACAGGGTAAGGACAGCAAAAGTTGGTTTTTAGAGATAGGTAGCATTTTAAAAGGTAAGGATAGGTATAAAAAAACCCTGAGATAATTACCTTGATTTTAATTAATTTTTCATAATTGCATATTAGAAAGTCTTACTAATAAATAGTGATCTGAAGTGGTTTTAGTTTACCATCTTCAAATGTGACTTGGACTATAAAGAGATCTCCCAAACATTATTTCTTAATAAGTATTAAAGTTTTACGTATTGCCCTATTTTGAAAGAGTCTTTGATGTGAAAAACTACATTTCCTCTTGTAAGCTATAGTTGTATAACACATCATAATTTAGAATCCAAATAAAACACTCAACTTTGCAGCCTTCAAAGGAGGATTTCTCCTTTAGTACAAGCTAAGAACATTGAGAAGCCCAGAGGTACAACAATCAATTGGGATGTTTATTTAAAATACAGGGTCCTTGACACTGTCTCTACAATAAATTTTTTAAAAAATTAACTGGGGGTGGTGATATATGCCTATATTTCCAGCTACTCAGAAGGCTGAGATGAAAGGATGCCTGAGCCCAGCAGGTCAAGGCTGTGGGGGGTGTAATGGTGCTACTACACTCCTGAAGGAATAAGACTCTGACTTGAAAATAATAAAATACAGAGTCCTGGTCTCTACCTCATACCAATTGAAGTGCAATCTCTGAAAGTGTGACCCTGGAATCTGTATACAATTGTAATAAGATCTCTATGTGACTCTTATGCTTATTAAATTTTAAGAATGACTTTACTGGTTAATATCTATGTTTGTCACAAATGTCTTTAAATATTTCTCTTTTATAAACAATATTATTTTTCAGTAGTCATATGGAAATACTTTTGCAAAGTGTAAAAAATAAACTTGAAGTTATCTATGAAATATCAAGTAAGTCCTCAGACCTGGAGTCACATTAATGGAATTCATAAGATTATTAATGCTAAAAATTAGGAGAAAGAAGTCAAAGGAAAGTCTTAATATAGTAAATAACATTTTTGAATGCTCTAGAACTCAGTTGTTAATTATAAATATAATTAATATATAAAATATATCACTTTTAAACAACTTTAACCATAAAAACATCTTAGTGCTTCAAAATAGATATGGAGTACTCAAAACAGATTCCATAAAATATCCTAAAGCCTATGAAATTTACCAATAAGTCTTATTTGAGGCCTAATTCAAATAACTTTGTTTTAGTTCATTTATTTGATAAAGTACATTAGAAGTAGAAATATTTTGGAATGAAAGTTGAGGAAAGAAGACATTTGCTGTTAGAAGTACTTTTAAGAATTAATAACTGGGGAAAAAATATGCTTATTGTAAAATAAGCCCCCAAAACTATACTACTAAAGTACTGTAAAGAGTGAGCTAAAAAAGCATAGTTATCTGGGGTCATTTAATGTAGGGTCAACCATTAGAATAAACTAAATGTGCTTGTGTAATACTGTGATTGATTTTTATGATGATCACTATTAATCATCAGGAAAAAGGTTTATATGCCCTGTTTTTTTTTTTTTTTTTTTTGTGGGGTTTTTTTGAGTTGGAGTCTTACTCTGTCACCCAAACTGGAGTGCAGTGGCCACTCCTGGCCACTGCAGCCTCGACCTGTTGGGCTCTGGCAATCCTTCTGCCTCAGCCTTCCAAGTAGCTGGAACTACAGGCGCACACTACCACGCCTGGCTAATTTTTGATTTATTGTAGAGATGAGGTCTCGCCAAGTTGCCCAGGTGGGTCTCGAACTCACGGGCTCAGGCAATCCACTCACCTCGGCTTCCCAAAGGGCTGGGATTACAGGCTGAGCCACCAAGCCCGGCCTATATGGCCCTGGTTTAAGAAGACAGAAGTGCATAGCCCATTTTAGAAAGCTTTTAGTATAGACTGTTTAAAATGAACAATTCTTAAAGAAGTAATAATTATTTAATTCTTAAAAAGGTATATTTCACTTACCATAAAAATTCACTAGATGGATTTACCTCAAAGGAAGACAAAATTTTTTCCCAAATAGGTTAACTTAAAGAATAGATTGTGTTACTTAGACACAGGCGCCATCTAGTGGCAATAGGCAATAGTTTCAGGGTAATTGCTTTGTCATTGGATTAGGACAATATGGAACTAGCTACAATCAGAGAATTTGCTAAAAGCTTTTTAAAAAATGTCTATTTTAAATGGCACAGAGTAAACTTTAAATTGTCTATTTAAGTTCAAAGGAATAGATGCTAATGAAGATCATAAAGTGAGAAAGAAGTTGAAGGTATGCTGTCAACATACACCGGGAAGTTATGGGGCATACAAAAGGAAAGTCAATACAAATATTGAGTTTAAGCAAAATGTTATTGAATATTGATTATAGAGATAGTATTTATTACGTACAGACAGTTTGCAGAGAATTATTTTCTCACATTTTAATATTTCCTCACATTTCATTAATATGCGTAGAATTATGTCTTGTCTGATGAGAGTGATTACATGAGACATTATTATACTTTCAAAGACTAGTGCACCATGAGGCAAACTGGTTTTTCTGATTAATTATAGTTAATCAACAAATATTTATTAAATAACTACTCTTCAGACCTAGACAAGTTTTAGGGAGTGAACAAGATCGAAAGAAACAAATAGTGTCTGTTTATAATCCAACAAAATATAGCTAAAATGACAAGAGATTACTTATAAGATAAAGTTTTGTAGAAAAAATAATATAAAAGGCATCCCAGTCAGGCACGGTGGCTCAAGCCTATTATCCCAGCACTTCGGGAGGCCAAGGCGAGAGGATTGCCTGAGTCCAGAGGTTCGAGACCTCGACTCTACAATAAATCAAAAAATTAGCTGGAAGTGGTGGCGCATGCCTGTAGTTCCAGCTACTTGGAGGGTTGAGGCAGAAGGATCACCTGAGCCCAGCAGGTCAAGACTGCGGTGACCATGAGTGTGCCACTGCACTCCAGTCTGGGTGACAGAATGAGACTCTCACTCAAAAAAAAAAAAAAAAAAGGCATCCCAAACCTATAAACCACTGTGTAATCAAAGTCCAAGAAAGGGTGTTCTTGCTTATCCTAGTGCTTTGCAGCAGACTAAGGGAAAGCAACTCTATTAAAAGTTTGTAGTGTGGGTTCATTATTTGGTTTGACATATATTTCTATAATTTCTGACACTGTTATGTTTACATGTAAATACAAAATCCATTTTTTCTAAAGTTAAAAAGGAATTCTTTTTGAAACAGTCACCATTTTTTGATTAGGAAGAGGTATATGAGATGGAGAGTAGACAGGGTTTAGAGATAGATGGCCATGGATTGAATCCTACTTCTGTCAATTTTTAGTGTTTAGACTATTTACAGAGTGTTCAAATTCTGAGTCACAACCTGCTCCTCTAACAAGAATAACGTCAGCTGGGAGCACACCAGCAATCCCAGCACTTTGGGAAGTTGAAGTGAGAAAACTGCCCGAGTCCGGGGATTTGAGACCACTCTGGGCAAGACCTCGTCTCTACAATAAATCAAAACATTAGCTGGCACGATGGTGCGTGCCTGTGGTTCTAGCTACTTGGAAGGCTGAGGCGGAAAATTACCTGAGCTCAGCATGTAGAGGCAGGCTGAGGTGGCCATGAGCATGCCACTGTACTTTAGTCTGGGTGACAGAGTGAGACTCCGAATTAAAAAAAAAAAAAATTATAATGTCAATTATGTGAAACCATAAATGGTACTGCCTAGCTATGGTAAGTATTCAATAAGCTTTAGTTCATTTAATTCTTTTACCCTCTCAATAATACTGTACACAGATTTTTGACTGTGTGGAGGGCCAGTGATGAGATGGCTCATCCCATCTGCCCCATTGTTCAAGGGCCAGCTGAATATCTCTAGCAGCATTGCAGATTAAAGGATTATAAAGAAGTGGAGAGAAGCAAAGAATAGAAAATGGCTGAGAATTTTTTGCAATTGATGAAATACCTGAGTTTTCAAATTGAAGAAGGGCACTGGAATCTGAAGAATTAAATAAAAATGAATCTTTTGTGGATATAACAAAATGAAACTCCAAAAACTAAATTCAGGAGAGCATCTTAAAAGTAAAAACAGGCCGGACGTGGTGGCTCACGCCTATAATCCCAGTACTTTGGGAGGCTGAGGTGAAAGGATCATGTGAGCCCACGGGCTCGAGACCAGCCTGGGCAACTTGGTGAGACCTCATCTCTACAATAAATCAAAAAATTAGCCAGGCATGGTGGTGTGTGCCTATAGTTCCAGCTACTTAGAAGGCTGAGGCAGGAGGTTCACCTGAGCCCAGCAGGTTGAGTCTGTGGTGACCAGGAGCGTGCCACTGTCCTTCAGCCTGGGTGACAGAGTGAGACTCCAACTCAAAAAAAAAAAGTAAAAACAAAAACAAAATGAGACCATCACCAAACCAAACCAACAGCAAGCAAAAAACAGAGTACTCACAACAAACAGCAAAAACAAATGACTGAAAATATACTAATATACTTAATATTCTGAGGGAAGATAACCAATAACCTAGAATGTAATAGCTAGTTAAATTATCATTCAAGAGTGAGAGAAATTATCATTCAAAGTCAGAGAGAGCTTACTATCTGCAGACTTTCACTGAAAGAAATATTAAATTTTGTGTTTCAATAATAAGACAGTAAAACCCACATGCAAGAAGCATGATGAGTGAAGAAATCAGTAACCATGTGGGTGAGTCTAACATTGACTGTGAAAAAATAAATATGATTAACCATGAGAGTTTTGAAACGAAGATGAAACTGGACAATAATAATACGGCAGACAAAAAGTTTATTGGAATTCAAGCATCTTAAGGTTCTTGGTTTAGGAGTAAGAGACATTGATTAAGTTTCTGGTAAGTTAAATATGCGTGCTAAAAATTTAAGGATAGTAATTTTAAAAAGATAAAATGTATAACTTGCCGGGCTCGGTGGCTCAGCCTGTAATCCCGTGATTCGGGAGGCTGAGGTGAGTGGATTGCCTGAGCCCGCGGGTTCGAGACCCGCCTGGGCAACTTGGCGAGACCTCATCTCTACAATAAATCAAAAATTAGCCAGGCGTGGTAGTGTGCGCCTGTAGTTCCAGCTACTTGGAAGGCTGAGGCGGGAGGATCGCTGGAGCCCAGCAGGTCGCGGCTGCGGTGGCCGGGAGCAGCCACTGCACTCCAGTCTGGGCAATGGAGTGAGACTCCAACTCAAAAAAAAAAAAAAAAAAAAAAAGAATTGTGAGAAGGATACAAAGAAGTTAGAAGATACTCTGAGTGTTCACAGTCTAATGATTCCTCTTGTACTAAAGAGTTAAAGAAAAAGTACAACAAAGTAGCCTAGATTTTTGATAATGCCCTACTTTGAACAGATTATCTATGCAAATCCAAGCTAAGACCAACACAAAAGAAGCAGGTTGGTCTCCTGCTGTAGTTACATAATTTTTATGGGCAGTGAGAAATTGGGGCCATCTCTCTACAAATAAATATTTTATTCAAATGCAAAGTAATACATACATTATAGGAAATGGGAAAATGTCAATAGTTCATAACTTTAAAAGTTAGAATAGTGTACCATTTGAGAAGGATAAAAATATAGTCTTGCCTAGGCAAACATGGATTTGTGTTGAGGATAGAATTTGTGTTGAGAAAGAGATATTATGTCTCGGTAGTAACACAACCCAGGGCATCGTGTAGGAAAAAGACAAATAGGTTCACTTCCCTGATTTTCAGATAAGAAAAGTAAACATCCTTTTCTTCTACAAGGTAGAAAATTTAGGTTTCATAAAAAAGACAACTAGGAATTTGAATTGTTTTGGAGAGTGTATCACATTAAAAATTAGTATACAATATATAAAAAACCTTTATTATGTTTCAATTCAGCAAATATGTATAGAGCCACTACTGTATGCAAGGCCTCCAGAAGTAAAGAGATGAAAAAAAAATGGTACCAGTTTCCGGAGAACTAGCTTGCGGTTTCCTAGGTATGGCAATTAGAATATAAGTCAGAAAAGGATGTATGTCATAAATACGTGCAAAGTTCTAGGCGGGTCTAGAGTTGAGGAGATTGCCATAAGCTTTAGTGGGGAGATAGTGTGTGAAGCGTACCCTGAAGGCCATGTAAGCCAGGAGACCTTTGGAGAATGGGAGGATGGATCACGTGCAAGAATCTGGCACACAGGTAGAACAGCTTGTGGCACATTTAAGGAAAGGTGAATAATCCATTCTTACTGGGATCTGGGGCTTATATAGTTTTAGAACATTTGAAATATCTTCGTATAGGAAAAAGTCCAGGAGAAAGTTAGAGGCAACTGAGGTTCCATTTAAGCTAGCCTAGCAAGATGAACAAAAGTTCTGATAGGAAGAGGAAAAAAGGAAAGAGGGAAAATAAGTTGGAAGTGCTTAAGCAAAATACTCTTTTCCCAAATATGCACACTCACGTCTATATATTATCCTGAAAACTCTACTAAAAAGAATAGTGAAAGGAAGGAATGTTCAGTTGAGCAACCTGTCAATATTGGCCTGTGAGCCATGATGGTTCTGATGGATGAGATGGTGGCCTCCATAAAGATTGGTCTGAGCAGGCAGCCTTAGCTCTCCTGGCAAATATAAATGTGATAGGCATGATGACAGGTATAGATCTAGCCAAAAGCCAAAATGGGAGTGAATCTCACAGAAAAGATTCTATTAAAAATGAACTTAATTTATTTTTTTAATTTTTTTTTTTAGTAGGAGTCTTACTCTGTCATCCAGGCTGGAGTGCAGCAGTAGGCTCATGGCCACCACAGCCTCGACCTGCTGGGCTCAGGCGATCCTTCCACCTCAGCCTTCCAAATAGCTGGAACCACAGGCATATGCCACCATGCTGGGCTAATTTTTTGATTTATTGTAGAGATGAGGTCTCTCCATATTGCTCAGGCTTGTCTCGAATCCCTGAGTTCAGACAATCCCCTCACCTCTACCTCCCAAAGCGTTGGGATTATAGGGGTGAGCCACCATGCCTGGCCTTAAAAATGAACTTTAAAAATGAATGAATGGTCTAGACATGGTGCCACTGCCCTCCAGCCTGGATAACAGAGTGAGACTCCAACTCAAAAAAAAAAAAAAGAATTAATGACTTGCCATTTTCTTCCTTTACCTTTCCATTTTCTTCTCTCCTCTTCCTGCACAGATCAATCCAAAACCATTATGTGGAGCCAAGCGAGGTGGGTATCAGTGCTAGGAGGTGTGGAGCCATGATGGTCTAGAGAGGTATGGGGAAGGCATCCTGGGTAAAAGTCCAGCCTGGTGCCAAAGTTGGAGCACAAGAAGGGTGAGAAGCACTTTTGCATGGGGGGTGGCTTGCCTGGGATGAGGAGTGTTCCCCACAAAAAGAAAATACCACTGTAGTATCCTGAGCAGAGTGAGAATGACGTGTCCCACCCGATTTTGAGTTGCCTACTCTGCTTAGGTGTCTCCACTCCATTTTTGTTGTCCCGCAAGGGAAAAGGCCAGAGACAGCCGAAGCGGATCCTGAAGTTTGCAAGAAACCTCCAATAAAGGGGGTTGAGTATCTTGGAAAACATCCAGAGTCTTAAGGACTACAAGAAACTTCCAATAAGGGAAGTTGAGCACCCTTTTGGGAAACTCCGAAATCACACAGCTTACCTCGTACTTGAGAATGGGTAATAAACAGTCTAGGCCTAGGAAGGGAGGTCAGGAAAGCTCCCTTAAAATTCCCCCGGATAGTTCATTGGGGTGAATGTTGGAAAACTG
>CAUYQG010243031.1:0-26559 GCA_963574415.1 Tarsius wallacei
CCAGCAGGTCAACACTGGGGTGGCTGTGAGTGTGCCACTGCACTCCAGCCTGGGTGACAGAGTGAGTGAGACTCTAACTCAAAAAAAAAAAAGAAAGAAAGAAAGAAAAAAACTCTTTGAAAATAAATCTTTTGATGACAACATAATTTCATCACATAATCATACCATAAGTTTTTAAATGTGTGCTCTAAATTGTAGTTGTATAGGTTGTTTTCTTTGCTGTTGCTGCTGTTTAATGCTCTGTAAATAGTTTGCAAACATTTATTTTCAGCAGTGATTATATTCCTAGACTAGATTCTAAGACGTTTAATTACAAGATCAAAGGAGTCTTAACATGTGTGTGGCCTCTTTGTTTTCCAGAAAGGTTTTACATTTTCGCTTCCACCACTACCAGATGAGACCTCTCGGCTTCTAACACCCCCTCCAAAAAGAAACACGTGTTCATATTTTTCCTCTTAATTTGACAAGGAGCAAGTGACATCTTATGTTAATTTGCATTTATTATTAATGAGGCTATTTTATATCTCACTACTTTCTATTGCCGTTTGTTTGTTTGTTTTTTGCCTGAGTTAGAGTTTTAGTGTTTTCTTGCTGATTTGTGTGTATTAAGTGTAATAATCTCATGTATTAATATTTTACAGCGATTTTCTCCATTTTTAATTTACCTTTTAATTGTGTAGTGCTTTTATTTCTGTCACTGCTCTTTGCAGTTTTCTCTATTCTGTATATTTGTCTGTATTTATTATAGCATTTTATCTTTATATTTGGCTCTTCCAAACACTGGAGATATAAAATCGAACATCATTTCCTTTTTCTTTTTTTTTTTTTTTTTGAGTCGAAGTCTTACTCTGTTGTCCAGGCTGGAGTGCAATGGCATGATCACAGTCTTCATAACTCACGGCAGCCTTGGCCTCCTGGGCTCAGGGGATCCTCCTGCCCCAGACCCCTGAATAGCTGGGACTACAGGCTCACACCACCACGCCCGACTGATTTTTTTTTTTTGTAGAGTTGAGGTCTTACTGTGTTGCCTAGGCCAGTCTTGAACTCCCAGACTCAAGCAATCCTCTTGTCTCAGCCCCCTAAAGTACCAGGATTACAGGTGTGAGCCACCACACTTGGCCTATTTTGTTCTTTTATCTTCATTCCAGAAGAGCTTTTCGAGTCTGCCTTTGGTAATTTCTAATATAAGCTCCCCCATTGTAAATCCTATTTTTTAAAACCACCATACCTCCAATTCATTAATTTAATTGTTGCTTTTGAGCAAGATGATAATTGACTGGGTCCCCAGTTATTTTGCTAGACCAGCTCTATTCCCTGCTAGAGTGGTTGTTTCTCAGGCAGCTCTCTCTCCTGTGTGGTGACCATGAGTGCTCAGCCTTGGGTTTTGGTGATAATGTGATGATCCGTCTTTTTAGGGTCTTCATAAATATTTGAGAGGCAGGAAGCAGCTTGGTGAGTAGACACGTTTTCCAGCACAAGGTTGGGTGAAAAACTCTCCCAGGAGGTTCCAGCTGAGCATTAAATAAGGACTTGGAGGACAGATGAAGGTCACCCAGGCTAAAAAACGTGCCATGGAAGCTAGAGGAGGGAGTGTGTTCCTGGCATAATAAATGTCACAAGAAAGCTGTGGAGACATGAAATAGTGCGTCGTGTTAGGGATTCTGTAAGTAAATTAGCTTTATTAAACTTTTGAGAGAGGAAAGTGATGAACTGTCCATGATATAGCAGAAGCACTAGGCCTCGATGGTTGAAGGCTTGCGGCTTGTAACAAACAAGTATTCATTGCACATCTATTATGCACCAGACCTTATTCTAGACCATGGGCACACCATGATAAACAAACAGACATGGGTCTGGCTTCTAGGGACTACATAGGCAGGGGACAGACAGTAAACCAACAAGCTTTCCAAAAAACATATGACCCCAAAGCATCACAACTGCTGTGAACAGAAGAATAGGGTCAATGAGAGGAGGGAGGAGGGAAGACTTTATTGCAACAGAAAGTTCTTTTTTTAACAAAAATGATGTATATCAGCCAGGCGCGGTGGCTCAAGCCTGTAATCCCAGCACTTTGGGAGGTCAAGGCGAGAGGATTGCCTGAACCCATGGGTTCGAGCCCAGCCTGGGCAACTTGGCGAGACCTTGTCTCTACAATAAATCAAAAAAATTAGCCAGATGTGGTAGCGCGCACCTGTAGTTCTAGCTACTTGGAAGGATGAGGTGGAAGGATCGCTGGAGCCCAGCAGGTCGAGGCTGGGGTGGCCATGAGTGCGCCACTGCACTCCAGCCTGGGAGAAAAAGCGAGACTCCAACTCAAAAAAAAAATGATGTTTCAGCTGGACTCTGGGCAAAGGCTTTGAAGCAGAGAAGAACTTGATGCATTAAAAGGAGTGAAAAGGGCTGAGTCTGGTGCTTAGAGAGAGGCGGGCACAGTCTATGGTCATCCCACCCTGAACTCACCCGATCTCATCTGATCTGGAAGCTAAGCGGGTTTGGACCTGGTTAGTACTTGGATGGGAGAAGGAGGCACAGCAGGGGATGGGGCTGTGGAGGAAGGGATAGAGTTGTAACAGGAAGCGCAGAGTGTGGACGTCATTCTAAGTGTAACTGAAGTAGACTGATAGCTGGCATGCAGGACAGTGATCGACTATATTTCAACATTCTAGTAAGATGCATATTTTTACACGCGTCAGTGTTGGGATGCTTCTTCCAGTTAGATGATTTTTTGAAAGCAGGGTAAAATAGTTTAATTTGTGGAGTGTTCTTTCTTTCCTGAATTACTGTGTTTCTTTTAATGTGGAGAGTTTTTTATTTAATTTAATTCAATAGTTTAATTTATATTTGTAAAGTGCAGTTTATCTATCATCCAGGTTCCTGTTTGGAAATGGGATTAGAAGAGCAAGAGAAAAGTCAAGATATCCCCTAGGATATTATTATTATAGCTCAGGCCTAACATATGGGTAGCTCAGGCTAGACAGTTGGCAGTATGATGGAGAGAAGCGAGTGACTCAAGAAATGTTTTGGGGGTCGACCTGGTATGAGACTAGAACATAGAATTCGACTGGATATAGGTGAAGAAGAGTTTTGAGGATGAAGCATGAGTTTTAGCAGGTAGGCATTTGGGGGCCCTATTTGGTGACATGGCGAAGAATAAGGCAATTTTGGTTAAAGTTCGAGAGTGTGATTTGGGTATATTAAATTAGAGTTGCCTATGAAATATCCATGTGGGTGTGTCAGGTTGGTCCTTGGATCGAGTGAGATCTGAGGTTCAGAAGAAAGATCTAGGCTGGAGGCATAAACTGGGAGTTGATATAGGTGGTTTTTAAAGTCGTCTGAATAGATGAGGCCACCACCATGAGGGATCATTGGGAAGAAAAGAAGCCTTAGGATTAAGCCCTGAGAAACTTCAACCCTCAGGAGTCAAGTGGAAGAGAAAGACTGTGTAGGAGTCACCCAAGGGTTAAGAGGAGTCCCAGGAGGGGACAGGATCATGGAATCCAAGGATGCTTCCAGAAGAGAGCGGAGCTTTTCCAGCCTCGGCCCTGGACCCTGCAGTCTCGGCAATATTGATGCCCAAGAAGAGCCAAACTGCCATGTATGAACCCCTTTGTAAGGAGAGAGCAATGTTGACCAAGAAGGATGTCCACATACCTAAGCACCCAGAGCTATCCAACAAGAATGTGCCCAACCTTCACGTCACGAAGGCCAGGCAGTCTCTCAAGTCTCGAGGCTACGAGAAGGAACAGTGTGCCTGGAGACATTTCTACTGGTACCTTACCAACGAGGGTATCCAGTATCTCCGTGATTACCTACACCTGCCCCCGAGATTGTGCCAGCCACCTGGCGCTGCAGCCATCCAGAGACTGGCTGACCTCGGCCCAAAGGTTTGGAGAGTGAGCGACCTACAAGATTCCCAAGAGGGGAAGCCGACAGAGATGCCTGCTGACAGGTGGGGCTGGGTCAGCAACCGAATTCCAGTTTAGAGGCAGATTTGGCCATGGGCATAGTCAGCCGCCTCAGTGAAATTGGAGGGGATTGTTTTGTGTGGCATAAACTTGTAGCCAGAAAAGAAGAGAGTGAGCAATTGCATTGAGTACGCCTGAGAGTTTCATGGAGAGGGCAAGAAGAATCCTTTGACTCTTAAAAGAGCCAAGTATCAAGAGCCGTCTCAGTGGAGTCTCGTAGACAGAAGCTACCTAGAGTAAACAAGAGCTGCTGGAGTGGACATGGCACGTGTGGATAGGTCAAAAAGATCCTTGGTTGTCAAAATGTGATTCTGGCTGAAGGGATTGTGGTGCAGAGAAACCCTTTGTTATCTTTAAGTTGGGAGACATTAGGAAACATTTGATCCCGATGGATTGATCCAACAGAGAGGGAAGGAATGGGAAAGTGGGCTGCACAGGGACGGGGAGGCCAGTGGACAAGCAAATGACTTAAGACCTTGAGCGTGGACGCACTCAGACAGCATGGACAGAGGCCTTTTCGTACTGTTATTCGTGGAGGGAAACAGCAGGTTTAAGCAGAGAATCACGGTTAGACTGTTTCCGTCGGGAAATGGGTCCATTGTTATGGGGGATGAGTGCGGGGTCTTGATGAGTGGCTGAAAGCACAAAATTCAGTTTGGAGGCCATTGTGGGAATCTGGTTGAGAGAGAGTGAGGCCCTGAATATGGTTGGACAGAGGGAGAGACTGGGGATGGAGCCAAAAGATAAAACCAGAAGGGTGTGACAGTTGGTGTGGGGAGGTGATAGAGGATGATGCCCATGTTTTTGATGGACTACGATGATGTTTGTGATCTTTGGGGTGATTTTCAAGAGGATGTCTTTAACTACAGATGGCAAATGAATGTTGTCTGCATAGCGGCTGATAAAATTAGAGCAGAGTTTTGATTTAGTTTCTCTGTAACTTAGCACTGAGGCTTGTCTGGTAAATTTTTTTGTTTTGTTTTATTTTTTTGAGTTGTTGTCTCCCTCTGTCGCCCAGGCTGGAATACAGTGGCACGTTCATGGCCACCACAGCCTCGACCTGCTGGGCTCTGGCGATCCTTCTGCCTCAGCTTTCCAAGTAGCTAGAACTACAGGCACGCACTACCACACCCAGCTAATTTTTATTTATTTTTAATTTTAATTTTAATTTTTATTTTTGAGTTGGAGTCTCACTCTGTCGCACAGACTGGAATGCAGTGGCCGCTCCCGGCCACTGCAGCCTCGACCTGCTGGGCTCCGGCGATCCTTCCGCCTCAGCCTTCCAAGTAGCTGGAACTACAGGCGCGCGCTACCACGCCCGGCTAATATTTTTGATTTATTGTAGAGATGAGGTCTCACCAAGTTGCCCAGGCGGGTCTCAAACCCACGGGCTCAGGCAATCCACTCACCTCAGCCTCCCAAGATGCGGGATTACAGGCTGAGCCACCGAGCCCGGCTAATTTTTTGATATATTGTAGAGATGAGGTCTCACCGAGTTGCCCAGGCTGGTCTCAAACCCCTGGGCTCAGGCAGTCCTCTTGTCTCGGCCTCCCAAAGTGCTGGGATGACAGGCTTGAGCCACTGCGCCTGGCCTGTCGATAATTTTTAAAGAATAAGTAAATTTCTTAGAAAGTAGTAAAGTTTTCACGGCTGGAAAAGGAATGACCTCTCATGGGCCAGCCTTGTTTTCTAGAATTTAAGGTTCCGGAAAGGTTGGACTTCAAATAACTTGCTACTTCTGTCCTTTCTTGTTGCTTATCTTAGGCAACGGACTTGTGACCATCAAAGTCCCTGCGTCTTTTTCCTGCCCTTCTCTGTCAGGGGACAGCATGGCAGTCAGACTCCACTCAGGGACATCGTCTGTTGCTGCTTCTGGCCTCTTCCTGTCTCGCAGAACAATGTTATTTTCCATAGCACATAAGACCCGTATTCTCCAGCCACAGAGATGTTGCCAGACCTCGATGGACCACTTTTTTAAAGGTCCTTTCCATATCCTATTGTATTGTCTGGACCATCTCCAAATCCGGTTTTTAATTTCCTATTGGCTAAATATTATTTTCTTTCTTTAGGCCCTGGTGCTCATCTTCTGCTTAAAGCTGGCTTCCCTTCCTTGCTGGGAGAGAGACCTTAATCGCTTTTGGGCCAGCGGCCATGCCATTTTAAAATTCCTTTGGGCAGCTGTTCAGCTGGGTTCACATCTTTCAATCCCACTTCTTGGCTGGGGCTCCCTGTCTCCTGGTCGGCTTCCGTTCCTTCCAGAAAGGAGTACGAGGGCTCCTTTTCCAGAATGAGCCCCTTTCCCTTGGATCTGTTTCCCTAAGATTCTGGCACCAAATGCATAACCAATTCCAGTCGGTCAGAAAGCTCTGGACTGAAAGAGTAGGTCCTTTCCTTTTTGGGAAGGGGTCCGAAGTCACCGGAGCTACGCATGGCCCTGGGACCTCTTGAGGTCCGCAGCCATCAGCGTCTGGTGTGCTTTCTTCCAAGGGTCTCCTGGAAGAACATCCTCTTCAGAGCCTGCGATCCCTCTGGTGTATAGATTTCAAGTATGAAGATGTTCCTTATTTTGAGGACGAAGATGCATAGCTCTCGTTTAAGGACCAGAGGACTTGATTGAACTGTAGGCCACCAAGTGATGAGTAGAAGAGGAACGGGCGGTGTGTTCTGACTTCCATCTTTGTGGCGAACAAACTCCAGTGTGCTTTGTTGGACTCACAGTGTGGTTAGTTCTGTTCACCATCTAGGACTGATCTTCCCTGACCATCCCTGTGGTGGGAGGGCAGCCACAGACCCAGACTCAGGAGATTGTTCCTCGACCAGCCTCTCCCGCTAGCAGCCTTGCGGTCTTGAGACAAGTCACATCCTTTCTCCAGGCCTCAGTTTTCTGGTTCTTCAAGTAAAGAGGTTGAACTAGGTAATCTTCACGTTTCTTCAAGTCGGGATGGACCATATGAATCCTCTAAAAACGTCCTGATGACAGAAAGTCCATTTCTTCCCAATGACATCGTGCTGTGGAGATGTTCCTATGAATGATCTGTGACCAAAAATGACACTGGTGTCCTCACTGTCCACCTCTCTGAGATGTCCTGGCAGCAGAAGAAAGGCTTACTAGTGAGTTGCTTCCCCTCAGAGGTGGCTGTGTCTTGCTCAGAATAGGAAGAAAAAAATCTTCTTCCTGTCCAGAGGTAGGAGAGATTAAGAAACAAGGGAAAAAGCACTTTTTTCTTCATTCAAAACAAAAAAACTGAAGAATATATCTGAAAAAAGCAAACCAAATAATTTCATTAACAAAATATATGCAAAGACCCCTTTCTCACCATATGCATAGAGTTTTCTGAATATATGCAGACACACACAGACTTGTCTGTAGATAGCACAGGAAACCTAAGGGACTCATTGAGGTTATGACTTTTTGTTGAGGTCTTTGAACACACTTTCAATTCCTTGGTCAGTAAACAAGGTGTACCTGACCCCAGCCCCTTTTAGAAAATCATGCCTTCTTTTTTTTTTGAGTTGGAGTCTCACTCTGTCGCCCAGACTGGAGTGCAGTGGCCGCTCCCGGCCACAGCAGCCTCGACCTGCTGGGCTCCGGCGATCCTTCTGTCTCAGCCTTCCAAGTAGCTGGCACTACAGGCACGCGCTACTACGCCCGGCTAATTTTTTGATTTATTGTAGAGATGAGGTCTCGCTTGCCAGGCGGGTCCCGAACCCGCGGGCTCAGGCAATCCACTCACCTCAGCCTCCCAAAGGCGCGGGATTACAGGCTGAGCCACCGAGCCCGGCTCATGCCTTCTTTTTATACTTGTTCCTTATTTCATAGTTTGCTTTATCCGAGTGAGAGGATCACACACCAAGTGTCTGGACTTACACCTTTATTTAAGAAGTTGTTGGTGCATGGTTGAGAGCGCTCTTATTTGTAGAATCCCTGAGAGCAATCAGTAGGTTTTGAAAAGCTTTTGCTTCGTTGAGAAACTGCAGTAAGTAAAAAGCATGTGGACCGGGAAAATGATCCATCAAATAGAGCAACAGTAGAGACCCTCAGAGTGGGAGCCTGTTATAGCCACTGACAACATTGCTACTTTCAAAATGAGCCGTTGATAATTCCAGTCACACAGAACTGTGTTCTGTTTCTCTTTCTGACACTTAGGTGGCTCGTTATTGGGAAATTCATGTCCATGGTCTGTGTAATTCTTTCTTTACTTTATTTCCATTGAAACATCAATATTGATAGCCACCTCGTTCAGTAAAATATAAATGGTGAACGCTTGCATGATAAATCAGCAGTTCTTATGACAGCATACCTAACTTATTTGGGTTTACAATTTGAGAGGTCACCAGATACCACGCGTGACTTTCCCTAAGCAAAATTGCCCTGGTCGTTTTAAAAGAATCAATCTTCCTTAAGTGAAAAGAAAACATACGATAATTAGATGACTCCCAATGTGGCTTCCTCTTCCAAGTTCAACTTCAGCCAAAGTTGATGCTTTCATTTGTCTGTTCAGTGTTGGGGGACTTTTTTCCTAATCTAATACGTTTTCTTAATATTTTGCTTTATTTTATTTCATTTTTTTGAGTTGGGAATCTCACTCTTGTCACCGAGGCTGGAGTGCAGTGGCATGCTCATAGCCACCGCATCCTTGACTTGCTGGGCTCAGGCGATCCTTCCACCTCAGCCTTCTAAGTAGCTGGAACCACAGACATGTGCCACCACACCCGGCTCTTTTTCTTGACTTATTGTAGAGATGAGATCTCATCAGTTTGTCTAGGTTGATTTTGAACCTGTGAGCTCAGGCAAACCTCTCACCTCGGCCTCCCAAAGTACGGGAATTGCAGGCGTGAGCCACCACGCCCGGCCTCGCTTTATTTTTATAGAGTCACTTTTACTTGTAGCAGTTCTTATCATTCTGTGCGTAGACAGAACGAACCAAAATATATATATATATTTTGTACAGATCCTTAGCGAAGTGAAACAAACATTGTCCTCTTGGTAAGTTATTACCTTACCTCATTGTTGAAAACATGAAATGGTGGAGAGTCACACTGTATCATTTTATAAAATATTAGTTCCTAAAGAGCCAGCTTCCAGCAAGCGTCTCACGTTATTTTTTCCTATCGTTTCTAATCCAAAATATCGCTCATCTAAACTTTCTCGGTTAATCACTGTTGCAGTCTGTCTGAGACTGCAAGACGCCCAGTAATTCATAACTGGCTTGGGGCTTGTTCACCTTCAGGTCAATTACCCAGTTCCTGTGCTGGTGAATAGTAACAAGACATCATCATCATCTGTCATAATTGCATAGGGTTCATAACCAGGAAAGCAAAGGCTTTTGCTTCAAGAATCTGGACGGGCGGCCAGGCATGGGGGCTCACGCCTAGAATCCCAGCGCTTTGGGAGGGATGGAAGGATTGCTTGAGGTCAGGAGTTGAAAACCAGCCTGGACAACAAAGCAAGACCCCATCTCTACAAATAATAATAATAGCAGCAACAACAACAATCATAATAATAGTGAAAAGAATCTGGGCTGAAACGCTACCAGGTTTCTGGTACTTGTCTTCTTTTCTCCCTCCTTTGCCGTCCCTCTCATTTTTGTAAGGAGATAAGTTGCTGGTGAGGTTAAGTCGAAGGTTCCCCATCCTGAAAAGTGGTTCTGATACGCACAGCGATGGCACAGAACACTCAGGGAGCAGACCGGAGGGGCCCTGACATCTGTTCTCAGAGTAGCTAAGGAAAGACCCAAGGAAGAGGGGGCACTCCCTTGGGCTGAGCAAAGCCAGGGGAGTAGGGGTGGGTGGAGGGAGGGCCCAGAGGAGGAAGCACTATGTACCAGGTTCATGAGAGATTAGGAACCAGAGATTCTCAGAGAACTCTAGTATGCTGGTTGGGCCAGAGGGCACAACTGGGAAGGAGGCTGTCTAAGAACTATGGCCAGACGTGCAGCAGGCGCCGGGTGACCAAGGGCACCCCATGCCCTCCTGAGGAGGGTGGTGGTTACCCTCTGGCAAGAGGAGATTCTGGACATTCTGGGCAGGGGAAGGGCCCTGGAGGGTTTGCATTTTGGAAAGAGCACATGGGCGATATCAGGTGGCATATGGATTCCAGTAGGGAGGCAAGCCCGGAAGTAGGAAACCCACTAGGGATAGAAGGAACATCAGGAAAGAGGGTAAGAGGCAGAATGGGGGGTGGGAGAAAGGGGAGGGTGACATTAGGACTTATGGCTTAGGAAATGAGCTGACTTCGCTGATGAAGGAATTAGAGAAATGGAGGTGAGGAGAAGGGTGATAATCTCACCTGTAATGAGCAGAGCACGTCCGATCATGGTTCCAGAGGACAGAGGCGAATCCTTGAGAGGCCAGAAATCCCCAGGATGTCAGTGATGACAGAAGCACTTCTGAGTTTCCTTCCAGCCCTTAAACCCTGCCATGCAATGAATGACATGATCTCTCCAGCAAATGCCCATTTCAGGAAGTCTGTAACTAGCAGTGGCCCATGTTCAGGGATGTGGTGACACGGGGCAGTTCTTCCTCACGATTGTCATCAGTAAATGAATTGTCATCCCAGCCTCATACTGACATGGAAGATCAATCAGAACCTATTTATTGAGTGTCTTCTTTGTATGTGGTACTACAAGGGAGTTTTGGGGGGTTTTTTTAGATGTGAAATAATGTCTTTTTTTTTTTTTAAATTCAAGATAGGGAGGTAAGCCAGAGAGGCAGAAAGGAAGGATGGAGTGGGAGAAATTTCTCACAAAGGTCAGGACTGGGTTTCAGCCTTGGGCTGGATGAGTTTGCATTTATAGCAGAAGATCAAATGGAAATAAGTAAGAATAAGAAATGTATTTGAGAGAATGATTCTGGCTGGAGAGGAGGATCTGAGATTTACCCCAAGGACCCTGGTAATTGAAGACGGGGAGTCTGGGAAGGGTGGAGAGGAGAGCTCTGAGCCTTCCGCAGGTCCCAGGGAGTGCCGGAGTCTTGGCAGATGTCACCTTCAGGCTGGGAAGGAGCGAGGCCAAGCCAAGGGGGCTGAAGGGAGGGCAAGAATAACACTGAATGTGGGAAGGCAGAGCTCAAGGAGTGGGTGTCACCAGACTCAGAGGTCAGGGTGACTGACCAGAAGATGGTCATCAGATTAATGATGAGTCGGTCAAGTTTACTCCTCTGGGAAAAGGCACTGGTTACTGAGATAAAGAGGAAGTGAGATTTTAGATCATCAGGTCATTAAGGAAGTGGAAGGGTAATATGGCAGCAGTAGTAATAATAATAGTTGACCTGTAATCCCAGCACTTTGGGAAGCTGAGGCGAGTGGATTACCTGAGCCCGCAGGTTCGAGACCAGCCCGGACAACTTAACAAGACCTCATCTCTACAATAAATCAAAAATTAGCTGGGTGTGGTAACGCACGTCTATAGTTCCAGCTACTTGGAAGCCTGAGGCAGAAGGATCACCAGAGCCCAGCAGGTCAGTGCTGGGGTGGCTGTGAGTGTGTCACTGCACTCCAGCCTGGGAAACAGAGTGAGACCCCAACTCAAATAATAATAATAATAATAATAATAATAATAATAGTTGACATGTACTGTACTGGACGCCTCCTATGTTACATGCCAGGCAGTCTTCTAAACCGTTTCTATGTGTTGTTTAATCTTCACAGTAATCGCAGGGACATACCAACTTGAGTATTATTTTGCAGATTGATATATTATTCCCATTTTATAGATAAGCTGTGTGAGGAAATAAAAGTCATGAGGGCAGACAATTCCTTTGGCACATTTTGCAGGGATAGAAGACGTGGAAGCTTGGTAGGTGGTGACATGACCAAGTGAAAGCTATTTCAGGAGATTTTTACCTCTGTGAAGCCAGTGATGGGAGGAGGGAGGGGAGGAGTCAGAGGAGGAATCATTGACGCAGCTGGAGAAGGAAGAGCAGGTGGGCCCATGGGGCAGAGAGACCAGCCAGGACGGGAGAAGGAGTCCGACCCAGAAAGGAGAAGGGACACCATTTTCTTTGTGTTGAGAAATGTTGAGAAAACTGGGGCATAGTAACTCATATTTTGCGATTCAAAAGGGAGACAGTCTCTGAACTTACACTTGATAAACGTCAGTGTCGGAAAAGTAGGAAGGGGGTGGGATGACTGTGGAAAATGGCTGGACGGGTCAGCTTTTTCTTCTAGAAAATTTATTTGACTTGGGTTTAAAACGTCTAAAAGAAAAAATGCTCAGTTTTATTAATATGCTCCCAACCTGAATTCCATTGAGTGCCATTTAACTTGTCATTGTCTTCATGATTTGTTACGTTATGTCATTATTTGAACTTAAATGTAAAATCTTCACATGTACAAGGGGGAACCCCCCCAAAAAACAGGAATTACCTTTTGGAGGGCAGGCCCTTTGTAGTAGAGGCTTTGCCCACTAGGTGAGTGTTCTAGGAGCCCATTGGCATCAGTGGACCAGCTAACGTTGTGAGAGGCTGCGTTGCAGAAGAAACATCCTGAGTTGTGGCAAACAGGGAAGTGACCGGTTCTTCTACCATACAACACATCTGTCCACACCACAGTGAGTGTTCAGTAGTTTTTGACCAAAAATGACGTGGCCCCTGTGTCCTGCCCTCTCTATTCACCCCATCTCACCCCAAGCAACTTTTTTGTTGTTGTTTCCCTGGGGTGAAAAAAATCCTCAGAGGGAAATGTTTTGCCCATGTAGAAGAGGTGAAACAAAAAACGGCAGAAGCACTAACAGGCATCAAAATGGGCGAGTTCAAACATGGTTTTGAGCAGTGGAAAAAGCATCTCGATAAGTGTATTGGCATCAAACAGAGAGTACTTTGAAGGTGACTGGAGTTTAAACACATACAAATGAATGCACCCTTTTTTTTAAAGCAACATATCTTTACTTTTAAATATATATGGGTATGTGTGTATGTACACACACATATAAAATAATTGGAATTTGAATATAAAAGTGGATTGAGAGAACATGCTGTGGCCACATGCAAGGATGATTCAATCTCAGGAAAATATGTTAACATGATTCAATATGCTATGTCAACTAATTACAAGTAAATACTCTTGTGTTAGAATATAGTCATGCCCCCAAAAGAAGAGTTGATAAAATTCAGAAACCATTCCTAGTATATAAAGAACTTTTTAAATTGGGGGAAAGAATTAGCAAGCAGTTAAAAATAAGCAAAGACCCAAAGAAATTAATTGAATTAAAGAGGAAAATCACATGGTCAATCAAAATACGAAAAAATTAAATTGTGAAGGGAAAAACATATTAGGGACATCACACTTTCATTTGTCGTATCTGCAGCAAATATTCTCTTCCAGTATGATTCTGAATACACAATTTTTAATAAATACAGTCTGGATTTTTTGGGTTCCTGCTCGTATTTGGATGCTATAATGACATTTTAATTGTTTCCCTGAAAACTTGTGTTTTGGGGTAACTGTTAAGTCCAGAGGCAGAAAGAGCAGACAGCCTGGCCATGGATAAAGTCATTGTGGCAGTCAACAGGAGGATAGAGAGGAAAGAAAGGCAAAGAAAGTAGACACTGTAAGGATAAGGAAGAAGAATTCTATCTAAAGTCTACTGTTAAAAAATTTTTAAGAAAGTAAATTTTTAAAAATAAAATTTAAAAAATCCACTGTAACTTAATAATCAAGACATCACTTTTGTGAGAACATTTTTATTAATGGGGGCAAAAAAGCACAAGGTCACTGTCACCAAGTTTTCGGAGGACAAGATGAAGCCACAGGTCCACTGGTCAGCGGGTGCAACCTGGACTTTTAGGACCTTTATAGTTATAACTTAGTGACACGAAATCCTTTCTTGTGATTCACTAGGCTGGCTGCCCGCCCTGCGGAATTTGCCAGATTCTCTCTTGACTTCACGGAATGCTGTGTAGACTCGATCAAGGTTAGCTACAGGGTAGATGCTGCTTTCCGTCCACAGATGTGCAGAAAAAACTTTTATGAGCCTGTGGTGCAACAAAGCCAGCACCAGCATTTTCACACTTTTTCCCCTGTAGGAATATCACGCTCCTTGGAAATAAAGAGTTGAAAACATTCAGAGGATGCTGGCCGCGCGGCCACTGCAGCCATCATTTCAGTCTGGAAACATTCCCTGAGGAAGAGTCAATGTTTTTCTCGTCGAACCCAACATTTGGGCTGTTAAACCATTTTCATCAAAACATTTTATTTATATGTAAAATGTTTTTAAAGCTCTTTCTGTGTAAGCATGATCATTTCATCCTCATCAGGGTGTGTCCAGTGCCTCTGTTTACCCATTCGTACCTGCTGTTGGTCAACCTGTGTTTGTTTTGTGTCTGATGTTCCGTGTCTTTTTTGCAGATATTGATGAATGTGTAAACAACACTGTTTGTGACAGTCACGGGTTTTGTGACAATACAGCTGGCTCCTTCCGCTGCCTCTGTTATCAGGGTTTCCAAGCCCCGCGGGATGGGCAAGGGTGTGTGGGTGAGTTTTGAGATTTTTTTTCCCAACATGTTTCACATGTCCCTACCAAAAAGAAATCAGTTATCAACAGCAGGAGCTTTGAAGCAGGTAACAGGCAGAACGTTATCATAATTTGATCTTGACCCACAGTTTGAGGAATGTCCTGTGGCTTCTGAAAGCGAAAAATGGAGAAATGAAGTGTAAATTTACATGTAAATGAATTTCAAAAAGAACATCTGTTTAAACTCTTAGCTAAATATGCAGAACCCTGGAGTCCATCCTGCTCAGGAAGTAGAGTCTGGTGTGTGGTGTAGGTTGTCTGTGCTTGAAATGCACCTTCTCAGGCAGGGCATTAAAGGCACAGCTTTGGCAAGAGTTTCTGATTCCAGGAACGACACCTGTAAAACGATGCTTTGAGTTGGGCAACTATATTTCTTCCATCCATTCCAGGGTTTACAGAGCTGGAAGGAATCTTGAATATCATCAGCCATCCTAGAATATGGTCCAGCACCATATTCTTCAGAAGAAGATCTTTTCTATTTCATTCTCTGATCAGCTGCGATGTCCTCAAGGCAAATTCATTATGAAGCCCATTTGCAATTAAAGCGGTTGATTAAATGGGAAGGAGAAGAAAGCTTGTTCAATTCAAAACTTCACAGATAACAAGCCTTTTCTTTATTCTTCTTAAATAGAGAAAAACAGCCATGTGCACTCTGTGGCAGATGGTGTTTGAGAAAGAATCAATACCTTTTTGGCTTGAAAACTTGCAACTAAAACGTTAGTTCATTGGCCGTCCGGATTAAACTGGGAAAACAAATCTATTCAGAGGTTGAATGATAAGATAGCTTGAATAGTAATTGCTTTTATGGCATTAATTCTGAAATTCAGTTATTTCCCATCACAAAAATGATTTACAACGCAGTGATGTCATTTTGAGCCTAAGCATCGGCTAGCCAAAAACATATATCATATTCAAGAATCATTCACAGGAAAACCCAGCTATTTAAAAATAAGGCTAAAACGCTCCCAGGGTCTAGTTCCCAGCGTCTTAGCTGTAGCCCCCTCCCACCAAAACTCAGGTGAGAGAAATCGTCTGACATTCGCATGATACTTTGACTAAAAGAGTCATGTGACTCGGCCTCCACTTACCTTCCCAGCCTCCCACTTCCTTCCTCAGCACTTCACGCATTCCAGAATGTCAAGCTGCTTGTGGTAGCTCGTGTCACTGTGCAGTTATGTGACTGTCGCTTGCCCCTTCTGCTGGAAATGTCCTTCCAGGCCCCTTTCCTGCTGCATCCCTCCCTCCCATGCAGAGCTGTGACCCCAGCTTCCAGAACACCTCCACAAATCCTATGATGGCACTTGCAACTCTCATGGGAATCATCCAGTGATGTGTGTACCTTCTGCAGCCGGCTTCTCCAAGCCTCTGACCTCCGTGTGATTGACAGCTTCCTCCCCTCCCCCTGGCCAGCTGTGATATTAGGTTGTCGTAGGGGCTCAGTGCATTTCACTTGATGATCAACTGCTCAAATATTAGAGGTGGAACCATTGATTCCACATAACCATTTCAGTCTGGCACATAAAGTACCCTCCCGGAGAAGGAACATCTATTCTCATTTTGGTGAACTCAACTGATGTCACTTGGTCTTTGTGTTCACTAAAAAAAAAAATACATGTACTGAGCACCTATGTGTGTCCCGCACAGGCCCCCTCATCAACTACTCATCCTTCAGATCTTGGCTCGGGTACTAGTTCCCTAACACACCCCTGCACTTCAGGGTCTGTTCCACACTTTTCTAGAGCTCTGTGCTTTCTGTTCCTTGTGCTCACTGAAACCTGTAAGATTGTCTTACTGAGTCCCCTGACTTGACTAAAAGCCCCATGAAGGCAGGAGTTGGGTCTGCCTGATGCCTCTCTGCTCCCCACAGATGGACCATGTGTGTCTTCCCCATAGAAGTAAGCTAGAGAACGTGTCTTGATTGAATGTGTGCAGTCCATGGGAGAGATTTCTATAACCATGTAAATAATCCACACTGGACAGTAGAAAGTTTCACTGGACATTTACCTGAAATTGATCAAGGGGAACTGGTACATTTCTGAAGTTTTTCGGGTCTAAATTATAGCTATCTAGGTTGATTCAATATTTCAGCTCTGCTTTGCTTTATGTCACAGTATTTTTTTTTTTTTTTTTTGAGTTGGAGTCTCACTGTCGCCCAGACTGGCCGCTCCCGGCCACCGCAGCCTCAACCCACTGGGCTCCAGCGATCCTTCCGCCTCAGCCTTCCAAGTAGCTGGAATTACAGGCACGCGCTACCATGCCCAGCTGATTTTTTTATTTTATTGTAGAGATGAGGTCTCGCCAAGTTGCCCAGGCGGGTCACAGTATTTTTTCACAAGTGAATCTCAACTTACTAGGTTTATATCTTTATATACAAAGTGAAGTGGAGTTCTGAGGTAATTATCTAAATCAAGATAAGTGTGTAAGCTTTTTGTTCAGTTAACTGGGAGTAGCAGGTAAAAGTAGGATTTTTTTTTCTGGAATGATTTGGATAATTGCTCAATATTTTAATTTCGTATAAGCCACCTCAGAGTGTGTACACAAAGGCTGTTCTTTGCTCATGTTTATTGCTCAAGACGCATGAACATTGCAGATTTCAAGTTGGGTACTTTGCTGAACTGGGTACTCCTTAATAAAATCTCTTAGGAGAAGAGAAAGTAAAAAGTGCTAAGATGATCAGCCTGGACAACTTAGCGAGACCTCATATCTAACAAAAAATCAAAAAATTAGCTGGGCATGGTAGTGCATGCCTGTAGTCCCAGCTACTCAAGAGGCTGAGGCAGAAGGATCTTCTGAGCCCAGGAGGTCGAGGCTGTGGTGAGCTGTGATCATGCCACTGCACTCCAGCCTGGGTGACACGGTGAGACCCCCATTCAAAAAAAAGTACTAAAATGAGCTTTTCTTTAGGGCTGTGCACTTGCAGAATGTTGTTTAAAACTTGCTCGTCATTGAGATTCCCTGACTGTGTTTTATTTATGTATATTTAAGTACAGAAGAGAAACATTTAGCAAAATAGAAATGGCATTGTGGAACGTCAACATAGTGAAATCAGTGATTAGTTATTGCACCAGTGTGTTTCCCATGGATGATTAACGTAGCCTGATGACTGTTCCCAGGTCTTGCCATCATCTCTTATATTTTATTTTCTTGAGTTGGAGTCTCATTCTGTTGCCCAGGCTGGAGTGCACTCATGGCCACCCCAGCATCGACATGCTGGGCTCAGGTGATCCTTCCACCTCAGCCTTCCAAGTAGCCAGAACTACAGATGCTCTCTACCACACTTGGCTAATTTTTTTTTTAATGTATTGTAGGGATGAGGTCTTGCCATGTTGCCCAGGCTGGTCTCGAACCCCTGGGCTCAGGCAATCCTCTTGCCTCGGCGCCCCAAAGTGCTGGGATTGCAGGCTTGAGCCTCCATGCCCAGCCCTAAATTTATTTAAGTGAGCTTAAGTGAACTTAAGTCTACCATTGCTAAAGTGCCCATCCTTCTGGTCCTTCTTAAACTAAAAACTGAGAGTAGACTCTTGAGTCATTTAAGCCTCCGTTATGTTGAAAAGTCAGAGAAGATAAGACCAGATGGTCCATGAGTACACACCACACTTGCCATGGGATTCCAGGGCATTCTTTAAAAATGAGACTTGGAATCTAGAAGCTTTTCCTTGTGTTCCCATGGTCCTTTAATGCAGGCCAAATCGTGCAGCTCTGCCTTGACGAGTCCCTTCCCTCTCAGGGCAGAAGAGGTGTGATGGCTCCCTGGAGACCCTCTCCTGTCCAGCAGACACCACTAGCCCTGGTGCAGCTGGTTAAATAAAGAACTGTCGTGAATGCGGCCCCCCCTCACTCGATCTGTGCTCCCTTTTCCAGATGTGAACGAGTGTGAGCTGCTCAGTGGAGTGTGTGGCGAAGCCTTCTGTGAAAACGTGGAGGGGTCCTTCCTGTGCGTGTGTGTGGATGAGAGCCAGGAGTATAGTCCCATGACGGGGCAGTGTCGTGCTCGGGCCTCCCCAGGTAAGTCCCAGTGACTCCATGCAGGGGATGGAGGACTACCCACAGGGACCTGTGCCTACATAGCTTTGGGCTAAACCCTCTGGGAGTGAGCGGATGTTCTGGTGCAGTGCTGTTTCTAGAAGCTTCCATGCTGTTCCATGCCTTATCAGTGGAATGAGGATGGAGTGATGACCGTCATGTGCTCTAGTGTGTCTCTAATGTGGCCTCTAATGGGCTTTCCAACCCAGGGATGCGGATGCCTTAAGTGTCTAAAGGGTCCAACATGATGAGAACATTTGCTGGGGACTGCCTAAAACGTACAGAGCGATCAGCTCAGGGTTTCCTCTGCAGTGTCTCGTTAAGTTGCATAATCCGCCTTTCTTGGCCCTCAGAGAAATGTATCTTGACACTTCTCTAAATTAAAAGCAACATATAGGCCTCTCAGGATCTACAAAGACTTCCACTTGGAATTCTTAAGGTGTTTTTCCAGAATTTGGCCTAGAGAGTGGCTATGTTTGCATTCGTTTAAAATTTGATTTAGTCTGTGTCGTCACCACGCAAATTGAAACAGTGTTGGACCGTTTTCCAGATGAGTTCATCAACTTGCAGATCACCCTTTTTGCTTGTGCCACGTAGCTATAGCTTGGATGTATTTTAGGGAAAGCAAAAGCCCGAAAGATCTTTTAAGAGCCAAGTAAAATGAAACATGGACCGTTTTTTTCTCTTTCCCAGTCAGTTTTACTCATGCTCCCATAATAGCTTTCAAGCTTTCTCTAGAGAGTACACTTGCTCTGTGTAAAAGAGTTATCTTTGCAAATAGTAGGGAATAAAATACAAAAATATTTTCATCTATGCATTTTTTAAATCAATTACTAAGTATAGAAAGGTGACAGGTATAGCCTTCAATGAACAGAGAGTAATTTTAAAACCTTGTAAAGGGAAAGAGACATGTTATCACTGGTGAGAGGGTTTTGTCGTTTATTCTTGTGTCCACTGCTGGGACACATGTGTCGTCAAGGAGAAACTTTTTATCTTAGTTGCATCTACAATAGCCAGAAACAAACCAACTTCCCCACCCTAGAACAACCAGGTTGGCCAATAACAGAATTGGCTAAGTAACTGTCACTTTTTAAATGTTTGCTTGGTTACATAGAGTGGCACCTCACTCATTGTGCTATTTGAAATGAATTAATTCTCATATCATAATACTGTATCGTCATTAAATGGTCTATATGAGGATTAAGTCATGCTGGTAAAGATAAGTGTATCTGACACAGTGTCACGTGACAAAAAATAAGACATTCCAGTGATCACACTCTTGGAAAGTTGGAGTGAAAATATATGTAAAGATAATTGTTGGATTTCATGGAATTTTTTTTCCTTTATTTTCCAATTTTTCTGTAATACTTTAGATGGGAGACCAGGGTTCTGGACCACTAACTACTTTCTGGCTCAGTAAGCTTGAGCGTCTCAGCATCTGTGAGTTTGGGTTTCTCACCTGTAAAGTTGAAAAGTTTTGTGTGCCTCAGAGTTTTATGAAGCTTTAGTGAAATCATACATGGAAAAGTCATTTGTTAAAGGCAAAGAACAACACGAAGTATTAAAATAGTTAGCCATATCCCGAACACATCAGAGGTCTCTCTTATCCTTTTGTGATCTCTTTTGAAACAATGAATCTTTTAGCTGCAAATATTCTTGCTGGAATGTTCTAATAGCATCCAAAATTGGTTCATCCCGTTCACATAGCTTAGGGCACATGGCTGGTATCCTAAAATTTGCTCATTCCTTCCTTATAGAGATTACTAACACCTTAGTGGGCTCGAGAGACAATATGAACCATTTTTGCTGAGCTGGGTTAGTTCCCTACAAGCAGCACTATCCAGCCTCCTAAAACTGAACAGTGACCCTTCTTGTGAAACCTGGCTTCTCATCTGCTTTTGAAGCTTTTCTATAACTGTGATCCTAACTCCTTTTTCCTTTTTCCTCCCTTACCTTCCTTGCTCTCTCATTGGCTATTCATCTTTCCAAAATGTTCTTCCAGTCAGATTTCACGGAGTACCCTCCTTCTACTTTTCAAAGAGTGTAATTTTGAATACTTAGCTTCACACAGCATGTCTGCCAATGAATACATAGTTTCTCCCTCCTCTTAATATTATATCTAATCCGTAAATTTCTGTGTTTTTGCATACTTTCCCTATAATTCTCTGACTTCTGCTAAAGACTCTATGTACCCTGTTTTTTTATTGGACATGTCAGTATGATCTGTCTCAACCAATAACTAGTTGAGCGTATTAGTTTGTATAGTTTCTGGCAGACTTGACTTTCACCGCACTTCAAATTGTATCGTTCTTGGAGAACTTTGACCGATTATATGGAATCTCAAGACTGCCTATGACTGTCTTCATTTTAAGCAGTTCTCCAGCAGTACATGAGAGATTTGAGTTTAGCTACCTTTTTGTGTGACTTTATCAGAACCAATAATCAGTCATTTGAAAAAGGTGATTAAAACTGGAAATCATAAAAAAGATAATATATCTTCCAAATATTTAGTTTTTAATTCAAAGCATGTAAATGTATGAGGGGGACTCATAAAAACCTAGAATTATTTTTTGGAGGATGGGCCCCTTGTAAAACAGGCTTCTGCCGGCCATGGTGGCTCAAGCCTATAATCCCAGCACTTTGGGAGGCCGAGGCGAGAGGATCACCTGAGCTCAGGGGTTCGAGACCAGCCCGGGCAACTTGGTGAGACCTCGTCTCTATAAGAAATCAAAAAATAAGCTGGGCTTGGTAGCGTGCACCTATAGTTCCAGCTATTTGGAAGGCTGAGGCAGAAGGATAACCTGAGCCCAGCAGGTCGAGGCTGCAGTGGCCATGAGCGTGCCACTGCACTCCAGTCTGGGTGACAGAGTGAGACTCCAACTCAAAAAACAGGCTTCCCCCACTAGCTGAGTGTTCTAGGAGCCCATCAGTATCAGTGCACCAGCTGGTGTTGTTATGAGAGGCTGTGTTCCTCTTCAGTGAAATTTTTTTTTTTTTGAGATTCTTTGAACATGTTTGCCCATTTCATGATGGATGATTTATGAAGCACCTGTCCAAACTGCACTGAGTGTTCAGCAGTTTTTGTCCAAAAACTACATGACCCCTGTGCTCCACCCTCCCTGTTCACCAGATCTTACCTCAAGTGACTTTGTTTCCTCAATGAAAAAATCCTCCTAGGAAAACATTTTGCTGAAGTGGAAGAGATGAAACAAAAAACAGCAGAAGCTCTAAAAGGCATCAAAATTGAGCAGTGAAAAAAGCATCTCGATAGGTGTATTGCATCAAACAGAGAGTACTTTGAAGGTGACTGAAGTTTAAACACGTATGAATAAATATACACATTTTTATAAATGAATTCCGGGTTTTTCTGGGTCCCCTTGTACACTCATCCACCAATCTTTGAAGAAGGGAAAAGGCCTTTCTTGGAGTAGAGGTCCACTCTTGGAGCTTGCCTGGCTTATCTTGCATAAACTCCACCTACTAGGTGTTACCTGCACTGCCCATTTTAAGGAGAGTAAGGATTTAAAGGCCTTTGCAGGCCATTGCCTTGCTAGACTCTGGTGTGGCCATGTGCTCTTTGAGCTGTGGCTGTCGTTACACTTCCTGGCTTTGGCCTCCTCCCCCACCTTGGGGAGGTGAATCTTCTCTCTTCCTTCTCTTTGTCTCTCTAATTTACTTTAAAATAAACTTTTTTTCTTTCTTTAAAAAAAAATAAAAAAATAAAGGCCTTTGCAAAGCAAATGAATGCAAAATCACTCCAGTTTTTCTCAATTGTTTGCAGCTGAATCACCCACACCTCGTTTGACAGCATTCTTTTTGCTAAGTCAACTTCATCTAGTCTTTCTAAAGCTTTAACTTGCTCCAGAAACAGTTCTGCTATTCACACTCTTGTTTTATTGGTTTATGTACTGTGTAATTAAATTATGTAAGTACAATAATCACTACTCTGGCACACAGCATTTGAGCATAAACCTAGCTGAGTACTGGTTGGCATGCCACTCAACCTATAAAATAATCTGCTGTTACACAGAGTAAAACGTTTTTGCCTCATTCATTCATTCATTCAGTAGAAACAGGAACTTGCTGTGTTACCTAGGCTGGTCTCGAACTCCTGGCCTCAAGTGACCCTTCCTCCTTGTCCACCACAGAGGTGTATGGACTTACGCAGGAATAGCTGACTGGCCATGAGCATCTCACCTGTCAGAGTGATTTTCAGAGGGCAAGAGAACATCAGCTCACCTACCAAGTTGGTTAAAATAGACCAGTTGGAAGACATTGGAAAAAAAAAATTGTTTTAATTTTAAAAAAGAATTTGTACCCTGTCCCAGTAAAAGAATCTGCCATTACACAGAGCAAAACGTTTTGTGCCTTATTCATTCATTCATTCATTCATTCAAAACAGGGTCTTGCTATGTTGCCTAGGCTGGTCTCAAATTCCTGACCTCAAGTGATCCTCCCACCTTGTCCTCTCAAAGCACTGGGATTACAAACATGAGCCACTGTGCCTGGCCATTTTATAACAAATTTAAATGAAAGCTTTTAACTAGGATTCAAATTTGTTTCATAATACGCATGATATATTAGCAGCTCAGATCTCATCTTTTCCTGAGAAGTACTTAGGAAAAGAGAGATACATTTTCAGTATAGGCTATAACATTTTTATTTCACTGTAAAATTTCCCTAAGATGGTTGACATTCCAACAAGGAGCAGAAGCATCTGATGTGGTGTCATACTGAGGACAGTACTAGGGCAAAGGGGTAGGACATGAATAAGGCAGATCCCAGGTCAGTATTTAAAGGAGCTTTCCAGTAACTGCCTCAAGTTAATCAGCAAATAGACCTCATGAACAGTGGGGCATCTCCCCAGAGATGTCCAAGAACAGGTGGGATTCCACGGGCAGAAAGGCTCCCCCTTGCAGCCAGGTGTCGTCCCAGACGGCCTTTAAGGTTCTGTGGAACTCTGATGTCCTGGGATTTTTTTTTTTTTTTTTGAGTTGGAGTCTCACTCTGTCACCCAGACTGGAGTGCAGTGGCCGCTCCCGGTCACCGCAGCCTCGACCTGCTGGGCTCCGGCGATCCTTCCACCTCAGCCTTCCAAGTAGCCAGAACTACAGGCGCACGCTACCATGCCCGGCTGATTTTTTGATTTATTGTAGAGATGAGGTCTCACCAAGTTGCCCAGGCAGGTCTTGAACCTGCGGGCTCAGGCAATCCACTCACTTTAGCCTCCCAAAGCGCGGGATTACAGGCTGAGCCACCAAGCCCGGCTGGGATTTTTATTTCTAAATTTTTTTGCTTCCCACATCCTTTTTTTTAGGTCTGCTTTCTTTTTTTCTTTTTCTTTTTTTTCTTTTTTATTGCCTGGGCCTAGGGCCACTAATTTACATGGCTGAGCACTGCCTAAAAGCATCTGAAACAGAAGCTGCTAAAAAATGTCCATACCAGGCCTCTCATCACATTTAAGAAGGTATGGATATGAAATATGGTGTGATGCTTTTATTTCCTCAGTGTCTGTGATAATTGCTCAATAAAAACTTTATGTCTTTGGGCACTCTGGAGGAAGCAGTAAGTATGCTCTTGGCAATGACTGCCTTCAAACCTTGCCCGCAGAACCCTGTTCTCCCCCTTGATCGGTGCACAGAGGAGATTTCTGTGGCGGGAACTGAGTCTTATTCTTAAAACAGAAGGTATCAACGAAAAGAACACAATGAAAGAGGTAGATGTTGTCATTGGTGCAGGCGTTCTCCCCTTTAAGAAAACAAATCAGCCAAACCAGAAACCATCAAGCATATGGGTTGGGGTAACTCGTCTTATTTTGAGATAATTGTCCACTTTACTCAACAATTTATTGTAAGGTATCTTTAAGCATCCGTCTTCTCTACTACCTTTGAGAGCTTATTTTCACATCATGAGCTAGAGCCTAGAATTCTGCATTTAGAAGCCACCTTCTTGGTTTTCCAGCTCGAACGACTCCTTTATTTCCAGATAGGGAGACGGAGGCCCAGAGAAGTGTTCCCAGTGTTATTCTTGGGACTGTCCACATTCCATGTGGCAGAATTGGCACAGGAACCCGACTCAGGGGTCTTCCCGCTTCTTCATGTCTACTTCTCAGGACTGAGGACTTAAGACACCAAACACTTCTAAAGAGTGACTTCCTTTTCACCTTGTTTGGGTTTTTTATTATTATTAAAACAATATACATTAAGCATAGAAAATTGGCAAGTACAAAAGTATATCAAAAAGAAAAATTCCCTGCAGTGTCTCCATCGCCATGTTGACCCCAGGCTCTCTGAAGGGACGTACGCACACTCTCCCTGCCTCCACGGGACTGTCTCCTGCCTGATGCTCAATGCACCAAAGCCACGTGCCCTGACCCTTCCTCTCAGAGAAGCGACTGTCCTGGGTCACCCATGAGCCCCTGTGTGCTGCACCCACGAGCCCCATCGGGCTCCCCTTCTGAAGAACTCAGCAGTGCTCTCTCATCCTCTCCCTCATCTTCCCTGTGATCGACTTCAGGACATGACTCTTCCCCAGGTCCTCCTGCCTCTCAGCCTAGTCTCTTCCTGTCTCCTTTTCAGGCTTTTTCTCTCTTACCCAGCCCTTAAATAACAATGTCCGGAGAGCTACAGGCATCACTCTCTTCTTTCTCCATGGTCTTCTCCAGGGATATTTTATCCGCCCCTGAGGCTACTTATTACTGCTTGCATGATGTTGCCTGCTAAACAGATGTCACCTCTGTCCTGAGTGCCACACTCCTGTTTCCAGCCACCTGCAGGACCTTTCTGCCAGGGTGTCTTGTTCTTTTTTTTTTTTTAGTTGGAGTCTCACTCTGTCACCCAGACTGGAGCACAGTGGCCACTCCCGTCCACCGCAGCCTCGACCGGCTGGGCTCCGGCAATCCTTCTGCCTCAGCCTTCCGAGTAGCCAGAATTACAGGCATGTGCTACCACACCCGGCTGATTTTTTGATTTATTGTAGAGATGAGGTCTCACCAAGTTGCCCAGGCGGGTCTCGAACCCATGGGCTCAGGTAATCCACTCACCTCAGCCTCACAAAGCGCGGGATTACAGGCTGAACCACCGAGCCCAGCTGGTGTCTTGTTCTTTACTTAGGTGGGGAAGCTTCTGTGTGGGGAGCCGTTCCTCAGACCGTGTTGGTTAAATTATAGAGCAAAAGAAGAAAATCTCTGACTGACAGTTATTCAAAACCAAATTCATTACCACCCCCTCCTTGTGTCCACTTATTTTTATTTGTGTGTGTGTGTGTGTCTGTGAAGTTTTATTATAGTACAAGAAGGAAGTGAATACTGTGGGGTGTAAACACCAGGAATATAATAGCTTGGCCATATGCTCAGGCATGTATTTAACTTTTCAAGAAACTGTCCAACTGCTTTCCAAAGTTGTTGTGACATTTTACTTGACCATCAGCAACATATGAGAGTTCCAGCTCATCTACCTCCGCACAGGCCCTGGGTGTGGTCAGCCCTTTTAATTCTAGCCATCCTAATAGGTGTGAGATAGTATCTAATTGTGGCTTTGATTAGATTCCCCTAATGACAGACAGCATTGAGCATCTTTTCATGTGCTTACTTCTCGATTGTATATCTTCTTTGGTGAAGTTTCTATTCATAAGGTTTGCCCATTTAAAAATTGGATTGTTTGCTTTTTAATTATCGAATTGTATGCATTCTCTATACAGTAAGTCCCCTACATACAAACTTTCAAGTTATGAACTGCAACCAGGCACGCCAGCATTTTTTATGTATTATTTCTTTCTTTCTTTTTTTTTTTTTTTTTTGAGTTGGAGTCCCACTCGATCGCCCAGACTGGAGTGCAGTGGCCGCTCCTGGCCACTGCAACCTCGACCTGCTGGGCTCCGGCGATCCTTCCACCTCAGCCTTCCGAGTAGCCAGAATTACAGGCACGCGCTACCACGCCCGACTAATTTTTTTGATTTATTGTAGAGATGAGGTTTCGCCTGCCCAGGCGGGTCTCGAACCCGCGGGCTCAGGCAATCCACTCACCTCAGCCTCCCAAGGCACGGGATTACAGGCTGAGCCA
>CAUYQG010243032.1:0-11587 GCA_963574415.1 Tarsius wallacei
ATAAAAAAGAACAAAATCATGAATTTTGCAGCAACCTGGATGGAACTAGAGTTTATAATACTGAGTGATCTCTCACAGAAACAAAGATCTGAGTATCACATGTTCTCACTCATAAGTGGACCTTGAACATCTATCGTAATACTGTAAGAAAAGGATTGACAGTGGCAGGAAACTACGGGGGGAGGGGCAGGGAGGGGAAGGGAGGTGGGATCAACGGTAGTCAATATCTGTCTGGGGATATTGGGGGGATGGGGACACCCCTTATCAACAAGGGTGCCTGAATAATGCATATTTGTATACCTAACCTTTAACTGTACCCCACAATTTAAAAAAAAATGTTAAAAAAAATTCAACCAAGTATACCTCATCAGTTTCAACATAACAGACATTAAAAAACTGAAGATAAAATCTATAATGAGCAAATACTACTTTGTGTAAAAGAACTCTTTATAGTACAAATCCACTTAATTTTTTAATAAACAGATCTTATCAGTTAAAAAATATATATATAAATAGCACAAAAAATAATTTTGCCAGCTGGCAATACTTCGCTGACCCCTGAGTTGGAAGACTTTTGCAATACTGGTAATATCAGCTATGGTGATAATAGTGAACATTATGAGATAGGAGTGCATATTTTGTGTATCTTGAAATAAAAGACAACAGGATTTCCTGATAAATGTGGTGTGGGTGAAAGAGAAAGAGGGATCAAAAAAAACTTCAAGAAGAAAAACTCACAGCAGGCCGGGCATGGTGGCTCATGCCTATAATCCCAGCACTTTGGGAGACTGAGGTGAGAGGACTGAGCCTGGGGGTTCAAGACCAGCCTGGGCAACTTGGCAAGACCTCATCTCTACTACAAATCAAAAAATTAGCCGGGCATGGTGGCTCGTGCCTATAGTTCCAGCCACTGCACTCCAGCCTGGGTGACAGAATGAGACCCCAACTCAAAAAACCCAAACAATAACAAAAATAAACTTGATTTTGAAAAGCAGTGTTAGATTCACAGCAAAATTGAACAGAAGGCACAGAATTCCCATAGACTCTGTCTCCCTTCCCACACGACATCCCCATTATCAACATCCTGTGCCAGTGGTACATTTGTTATAATTAATGAACCTCTACTGACATATCATAATTGCCCCAAGTCCACAGTTTATACATTAAAGACCACTCTTGATGTTGTACATTTTGTGGATTTGGACACTATATAATGACACACTATTCACCACTGTTGTATCATACAGAGTAGTATCACTGCCCTAAAAATCTGTTGTGCTCCGTCTATTCATCCCTCTCTCACCACCTCTGATAATTACTAATCTTTTTTACCATCTCCATAGTTTTGCCTTTGTGATATGGTTGGAATCATACAGGATGTAGCCTTTTCAGGTTGGCTTCCTTCACTTAGTAATAGGCATTCAGTGTTTGTCTTAGTCTGTTTGTGCTGCTGTAACAAAATACCCATGACTGGGCAATTTATGAGCCACAGAAATTTATCCTCTCCTGGTTCTGGAGGCTAGAAAGTCCAACATCAAGGTGCTGGCAGGTTTGGTTGTTTGGTGAGGGCTGCCCTCTTCTTCAAAGATGGTGCGTTGATGCTGTGTCCTCTGGAGATGGAGGAGCACCATGTCCTCACAAGGTGGAAGCCAAGAGGACAAGAGAAGTTAAACACTGCATGAAGCCTCTTCTGTAAGGACCTCGGTCCCATTCCTGATGGAGGAGCCCTCAGGGTCTAGTCACTTCTCAAAGGCCCCATCTTTTAATACTATCGCATTGGCAACACCTGAAAGTTGGAGGGGATACAATGTATCTGAATCACAGCTAGTTTCCTTCATGTCTTTCATGGCTTAATTGCTCGTTTCTTTTTAGTGCTGGATAATATTCCATTGTCCAGATACACTAGTTTGTCCATTTATAATATATATTTATATATTTGTATTTTATTTATAGACATATAATTACTATACAATAGCAAATATATAATTATATAATAATACACAGAAATATCTGTGTATTTTATTTATATACATATAATTACTATACAATAACATAAATATATAATTATATAATAATATACAGAAATATCTGTGCAGACTTCTGTGTGGCCAGATGTGGGGGACCAGCCCCTGTGGAGAGAATAAGGGTCCCTGGGAGGTGTGGCAGCGTTGGCGATTATTCTGGAGAAATAAAGAGAAAGAAAGAGTCTGGACTCCTGTCTAGTGCAGAAGCCATTTAATGGAGGTTTCCATGCTCCTTTTATCCTAAATTTTCATGGGTTAAATCACAAGACTTTCACGTGAACACAAAGCCAGGTGGATGAGGGGTGCCCCCCCTGCCCACCAGGTGTTTCCTCAGGCACGAGGAAGAACAAACCCAAAATTGTCTTACTATTCCCCATGCTTGGTTAAGGCAATACAACAATTTTAACATCATAATATTCTAATGATCAATAACTTCTACGGCTTATGCATATATAACATCTAATGACTAACTTAAATCCTAATACCTTTCTTATTCTAAGCTAATTAGCACAAATCCTAGCTACTATGCTAAGGTTCTGACTGCATGGTTGCTATGACAACTCTTAACAAATACAACTTAGACCGGTTCTAAAGAATGTGGTCCAGTCCAGAAATCACACTGGGCTTTCTAAAATTAACACAGCATTTTTGTTCATAAAACAATATCCTAAATCATCACTAACCTAAGATAACTAAACTTAAACAATTCTTAATATTAAAGCTACCTATCCTACAATTCTTCTAAGTACATTGTATAAGCTTAACTTAATTCTACTAAACCAAAAACCTTACACTAATGATAGCTAAAACTGGCTTTCAAAAGAATGTGGCCAGTCCAGGGTATGGGCTGGGTTCTTAAGAATGCAGCCCAGCCCAGGGTAGACAGTGGGCCACTTCTCGGAATGACTGATTACAATCTCTTGACAAAATGGCTACTCTAAAATCTTATATTCTATATATCTATACTAAACTTAAACCTATGATTCTAATACAAAAAAGCTTGCAATTATATTAAGGCTCTCGAAAGTGACCTGAGTTGGAATTATGCTTATATAATGGCCAAAACCGCAGTCTGTGAGAAACGGGAGCAATGAGTTTTCATAGTTAACCATGCCTGCTGTAGTTTCAGAGCCTCATACTTAAATCATCAGAGTTCTTTATGGTTAAATATGCCAATATTAAAGGGGGAGGAAATGGTGTCTACAGCTCCCGAATACATCCTAGTGGTCTCGGGGTCCACGGCCCTCCCTGATTTCTAACATTCAGTGGGCCTCCGTGGCCGGCTACCAACAGCCAGACATCTTTATTATTATTTTACCTTTTTTTTTTTTTGAGTCGGAGTCTTATTTTGGAGTGCAGTGGCACGATAATGACCACCACAGCTTCAACCTGCTGGGCTCAGGCAATCCTTCTGCCTCTGCCTTCCAAGTAGCTGGAACTACAGGTACAAGCCACACCCAGCAATTTTTAAAATTTATTGTAGAGACAAAGTCTCTCCAAGTGGTCCAGGCTGGTCTCAAATCCCTAGGCTCAGGCAATCCTCTTGCCTCTGCCTCCCAAAGTTCTGGGATTACAGGCATGAGCCATCGTGCCTGGCTACATTTTTTTTTTTTTTTTTTTGAGTTGGAGTCTCACTCTGTTGCCCAGACTGGAGTGCAGTGGCTGCTCCCGGCCACCGCAGCCTCGACCTGTTGGGCTCCGGCGATCCTTCCGCCTCAGCCTTCCAAGTAGCTAGAACTACAGGTGCGCACTACCACACCCAGCTAATTTTTTGATTTATTGTAGAGATGAGGTCTTGCCAATTTGCCCAGGCAGGTCTCGAACCCGCGGGCTCAGGAAATTCACTCACCTTGGCCTCCCAAAGTGCTGGGATTACAGGCTGAGCCACTGAGCCCGGCCTACGTTTTTAACTTATTTGGGTAAATACCCAAGGAGTGTGATTGCTGGATTGTATAGTAAAAGTAAGTTTAGTTCTATAAGAAACTGCCAAACTGTCTTCCAGATTGGCTGTACCATTTTGTGTTCCCACCAACAATAAATGAGAGTTCCTGTTATTCTACATTCTCACTATCATTTGGTATTGTCAGTGTTCTGGATTTGGCCTTTTTTTTTTTTTTTTTTGAGTTGGAGTCTCACTCTGTTGCCCAGGCTGGAGTGCAGTGGCATGCCTCAGCCACCGAAGCCTCGACCTGCTGGGCTCAGGCGATCCTTCTGTCTCAGCCTTCCAAATAACTGGAATGACTTGGAAGCATGCATCACTATGTCCGGCTCATGTTTTGATTTATTGTAGAGATGAGGTCTCACCAAGTTGCCCAGCTGGTCTTGAACCCATGGGGATTTTGGCCATTCTAATAGATGTGTAGTAGTAACTTGTTTTAATTTGCATTTCCTAATGACATATGTTTGCAAGGCAGGTTTATTGCCAATAAATTCCTCTATTTTTGTGTATCAGAGGAAGTTTTTATTTCACCTTCACCTTTGAAGGATAATTTCTCAGGGTACAGAATTGTGGGTTTGCTTTTCTGTCTAGACTAAGTATTTCTTTCTGCTCTCTTCTTGTTTGCATGGTTTCTGAGAAATTGGATGTAATTCTTATCTTGGCTTCTTCGTAGGTAAGTTGTTTTCATCCTCTGGCTTCTTTGAGGGTTTTTTATTTATCTTTGATTTTCTTTGAATATGATATGTCTAGGTGTAGTTTTTTTTTTGTTTTTTGTTTTTTTTGGCATTTGTCCTGCTTGGTGTTCTCTGAGCTTCCAGATCTGAGGTTTTAATTTGGGGAAATTCTTAGTCATAACTGCTTCAAATATTGCATCTATTCCCTTCTGTCTTCTCCCTCGGGTGATTCATTATAATATGTGACTTTTGTAGTTATCCTACAGTTCTTATAATTTTCTGTTCTGTTTTTTTTTTTTTTGAGTTGGAGTCTCACTCCGTCGCCCAGACTGGAGTGCAGTGGCTGCTCCCGGCCACCGCAGCCTCGACCTGCTGGGCTCAGGCGATCCTTCTGCCTCAGCCTTCCGAGTTCCAGTCTCTTTTCTTTTTGCTTTTCAGTTTTACCATTGCTATATACTCAAGTTCAGAGACTCCTTTCTCAGCCATGTCCAGTCTACTGGTGAGCCCATCAAAGGCATTCTTTTTTGTTTGTTTTTTGTTTTTTAGAGATGAGGTTTTGCTCTGTTCCTCAGGCTGGCATGCAGTGACACGATCATGGTGCTCTGTAACCTTGAACTCCTGGGCTCAAGCAATTCTCTTGCCTCAGCCTCCCAAGTAGCAAGGGACTACAGGTGACTGCTATCACACCCAGCTAATTTTTTATTTTTATGGTGATGGGGTCTTACCACATTGCCTAGACTGATCTCAAACTCCTGGCCTTAAGAAATCTTCCTACCTCAGCTCCCAAAGTGCTGGGATTACAGGTATGGGCCACCACACTTGGCTGGCATTCTTTACTTCGGTTACATCTTTAATCTCCATTTCTTTTTTATTCTTAGAATTTCCACGTATCTGCTCACATTATCCATATATTTTTGCATATTGTCACTTTTTCCATGAAAGCCTTTAGTGTATTAATCATAGTTATTCTAAATTATTGGTCTGATAATTCCAACTTTACTGCCATAGCTGACTCTCATATTGATGCTTGTTCAATCCCTTCAAGCTGTTTTTTGTCTTTTGGTAGGCCTTGTAATTTTTGTCAAAAGGTAGACATGACGTTCTGACATGAGTAAAAGGAACTGGGTAAAAGGAACTGCTATAAATAGGCCTTTAGTAATGTGATGGTAAGGTATGGGGAGAGAAGTATCTGCAGTCCTCAGTCATTTTGTAAGCCTGTGTCTCTGGACTGTGACCTTAAGTGTTTTTCAGTCCCCATTCCCTCTTAGGTGGGACAGGATGGCTAGAGGAGGCTAGAGTTGGATATTTTCTTTCTACAGCAGATAAAACTCTGGTGAGTTTCTTCCCAGATCTTGTTAAGAAGAACAGAATGCTCTAGTGTATTTTAAAATGCTTACTTTTCTTTTTTTTTTTTTTTTGATTTTTTTTTTAGTGGGAGTCTCACTCTGTCGTCCAGGCTGGAGTGCAGAGGCATGCTCACGGCCACCGCAGCCTCGAGCTGCTGGGCTTAGGCGATTCTTCCGCCTCAGCCTTCCAAGTAGCTGGAACTATAGGCACGTGCTACCACACCCGGCTAATTTTTTGATTTATTGTAGTGATGAGGTCTCACCAAGTTGCCCAGGCTGGTCTCAAACCCCTGGACTCAGGTAATTAATCCTCTCGCCTTGGCCTCCCAAAGTGCTGGGATTACAGGCTTGAGCCACCGTGCCCAGCCAAAAAAAAAAAAGGTTACCTTTCTTCTGCCCCGCTGGAAGCTCAAGGGGATTTTTCTCTGATAATCACTGTGAGGACCTGGAGGTGAAACTCTCAAAAGTGTGCCTTTCCCTGCCAGACTGGGTACCCTGGAGTTTTTATACCTCAGACTTGTCCACATTGAGCCTGAAGTAATTTGTTAATTACAGTTCAGGTTTTTCTACCCTGGCACTGGTGCTGGTGGAGGTTTCTGCCAATGGGATTCTATCCCAGTAAACCCCTAAAGTTGTGGTTCTCTGCACTTGCCTGTCAGTCTCTTGAACCTAGGGGGCAGGATTTTCATTTCTCTGAAAGATCTAAGAAGAATTGTTGATTTCCCAGTTTGTTCAGTCTTTTACTTGTTGGAAAAGAGTGAGAACTTTTAAGCGCTTATATTTACTATGTTACTTTTAGATACACAGTTGACTAGTTTGGATTTTGGAAAACTGGGTCCACAGTAGCACTGGGAGAATTAATTCAGACTAGGAGATGCTGACAGGAGTATCAGTTCTAATGAAAGATGGCACAGGCTTTAGAAGAAGGAAGGAATATTCTTCTGCCTAGGCATCTGGGACCCACATATAATTTTTATTTTTTTTTGAGTTGGGGACTCCCTCTGTTGCCCAGGATGAAGTGCAGTGGCACAATCATGGCTAACTGCAGCCTCAACCTCTGGGACTCAGGTGATCCTTCTGTCTCAGCCTCCTGAGTAGTTGGGACTACAGGCATGTGTCACCACACCTGGCTAATTTTTAAATTTTATCTGTCTGTCTATCTATCTATCTATCTATCTAGAGTTGAAGTCTCACTCTGTCGCCCAGGTTGGAGTGCAGTGGCACCCTCATGGCCACCGCAGCCTTGACCTGCTGGGCTCAGGCGATCCTTCTCCTTCAGCCTTCCAAGCAGCCAGAACTACTGGCACATGCTTCCTTGCCTGGCTAATTTTTGATTTATTGTAGAGATGATGTCTTGCCATGTTGCCTGGGCTGTTCTCGAATCCGGGGGCTCAGGCAATCCTCTCACCTCAGCCTCCCAAAGTGCTGGAATTATAGGCATGAGCCACTGCGCCAGGACTTAGGAAGGCTTTATAATGCAAAAAAGGAAGGTTTCAGGTATTGCCTGATCTGTGGGTTGTTGGCTTGGGGAAGCTGAAGGCAGCATATGTGAATTGGCTTTCTTTGGTTGGTCCTACGTTGGAAACCAGAACAAAAATTAGAAGAGTTGTTAGTTATTGATCAAGTACTGGCTATTTTGTGCCTGTGGTTAGAAAATTTGTTTCGCTTCCTGGATTGTTACTAGAGATAGCAATCTGGATTTCGGGACTATTTGTTGTAAATAGGGTTTCCTAGGTTTCTTGAGCCACTTGCAGCTGTGATGGGTGTTTTTCTATATGGTCTGGCTATTGTCCATTTGTATATACATTATTTCATATATACAACTTCATAACCACCTTATTATAAGCTAAAGACGGCATTGTGTGTGTGTGTGGGTTTTCATTTTAAGAGTCTCACTCTGTTGCCCAGGCTGGAGTGCCATGGTGAGATCATGGCTTACTGCAGCCTTGACCTCTAGCCTCAAGTGATCTTCTTGCCTCAGCTTCCTAGCTAACTATGATTACAGGAATGAACCACCACATCTGGCTCCCAGATATGATTTTTATACAGGGGTTCCCTGAGATTGTTTCAAGGATTCCTCCAGGGTAAGTACTGAGAGACAGGCTACCCTTCTTTTTTTTTTTTTTTGAGTTGGAGTCTCACTCAATTGCTTAGGCAGGAGTGCAGTGGCATGCTCACGCTGACCTGCTGGGCTCCAGAGATCCTTCTGCCTCAGCCTTCCAAGTAGCTGTAACTACAGGCACGTACAACCACACCCAGCTAATTTTTTGATTTATTGTAGAGATGACGTCTTGCCAAATTGCCCAGGCCACTCTCGAACCCGTGGTCTCAGGCAGACCTCTCGCCTCAGCCTCCCAAAGTGCTAGGATTACAGGCTTGAGCCTCCACTCCTGGCCCCTTCACTTCTTATTCTATGAAACAGGAATAATGACATCTCTTTTAAGAGGTGTCATGAGACCTGAAGAACAGGCCTTTATTTTTATTAAAATAATTTTTAAAAATTTCCTTCCAGAAAATAAATTTTATTGGCACCTATAGCTTGCACAAAGCACATTTGCAACCATCTCATTTGTTGGAACCAGGTAATAAAAGTGAGGGTTCCTTTAACAAATGATATTCATAAACATGAAGCAGTGAGATCAGTCAGCCAGCTTAGGAGAAGGTGACATGCCAAACGATACAAGTTTAAATAACATAAAGTACAATGTCAAAGTAGCTCAAGGAGTAATATGCAAATTTCCACGAAAAGAGGAAAGAAGACAATTTCTTTTACTATAATGCACCTGAAGGGACCTGGGTTCTACGTGACTAGCTTGGATATGGCCAATAAAAACCAACAGTTGGTATAATCGAAACGGCTCTGAATAATTGGTATCAAATTGAGACTCTGAGAAAATATAATTCCACAGGAACCATTATGAAAGTGGAAAAGCTATCCTTTGTTCTTTAAGTGGTGCAAATTTAAATAAATTTCATAACCTCAGGACAGATGATAGTGAGACTAGTAAAACATTGGTCAAACAATAAATCAAGTTTAAACAGATCAGATTCTATAATTTTCTTGTATCTAAATTGATGTCATTTTTACCTTGGCTTCATGATCTCTAGATTGAAATTGTGGGAAGTGGGAAATATTATACATTGCTTTTTTTTTTTTTTTTTTGAGTTGGAGTCTCACTCAATTGCTTAGGCAGGAGTGCAGTGGCATGCTCACGCCAACCTGCTGTGCTCCAGTGATCCTTCCACCTCAACCTTCCAAGTAGCTGGAACTACAGGCGTGCGCTACCATGCCTGGCTAATTTTTTGATTTTTTTGTAGAGGTGAGGTGTTACCATGTTGCCCAGGCTGGTCTCGAACCTGCGGACTCTGGAAATCCTCTCACCTTGGCCTCCCAAAGGGCTGGGATTACAGGCTTGAGCCACTGCGCCTGGCCTTATACATTGCTTTTTATACAAAGCCTTTAATCTGTTGTCTTTATGTTCAGTCTCTGTTAATAAAGTGGTAATGACAAGATGCTTCTAGAAATAGTGGCTCACTGATAATGAAACGAATTTAAAAAAAACAACAACGCAGAATGGACAACAGCTGAAGGTCAATGACTTTAGAGGTAAAGCAGCTATAACTTATAATTTTTCTAATGCCCTAAGGGAAGACTGTGATCCAAACACAGACTTGCTTATTCTTTTTAGTTTCTCTTACTGTTTTGTCTCAGATTCACCTATCTCTTTAAATCAAACCCAGAAATAAGACCGTTAATTTACAAACTGGCATCATTGAGACAGAATAAGAAGTTACTGCCATGATCGCACCGTAGCATGACAGTCCAAATTCATTATGGATGTCTTTTTTGGTCTTTGTATTCTTCTACTTCCCTTTACTAACCAGTATAGTTGACCGTTTTCAAGTGCAAATGAGCCAAGGGAGGTGATTCGTGTATAACGATGAAATTTTAGAACTAAACGCAGATTTATATTTCATCTATGCAGACTTTTTTACTTCACCCTTGAGAAAGTGAGCGTCGTGCAGGTCGTGTGACTTAGTCTATGGTACCTCAGGTCTTCAGCTTCTGTTTGGTCGTTCCTTTCCTTAACGTATTCAATTAGCTTCTTGTGTCCATTAAACCTGTGTTTTTGAGGCATTTAGATCATTAAAAAAATTCTTAAAAGGACCCCTCTCCCCACCCCTCGCTCCCGGAGTTACAGATTCTCTAGGTTCGAGGCCTAGGGCCGAGCCAGGTCAGACTTCCCCGTGTGGGGGCAGCTATAGCCCACCCTGCGGGAAGGCGTAAGGCTGGGGTCAGATCAGATTCGCGTGGGACCCGCGAGTGGACCGCAGGCTGTGGAGGGCATGCAAGAGCGACACCTTCACAGTACAGCCCAGGGCACCGCGCCCCGCCATTCCAGCCTCGCCGCTGCTGTGACCGGAAGTGCTTCCGGACGACCGGAAGTGCTTCCAGACGACCGGAAGTGCGGCTCTGTGGAGGCTTCTGGGAGTTGTAGTCTTCCCCTGGGGGGGTTCTCGCACCCCGTTTTGAGGTGTCAGACTCAGATGTGTGCACTTCCGGACCCCAGGCTGTCCCCGTGGCGACGGACACCTCAGTCCCGCTCCGAAAGCCTGTGTGCACGTCAGAGGGCGGGGCCTTAGCCCCAGGGCTGCGTCCGTGCGCGAGGGTGGCGCGCACCCGCTTGCTGCAGAGCTGGCGCCGGGCAGGGCGGGGGTCGGGGGGGCGGCTCCGGCTGACGTCGGTCGCGGAGGGGGTGGGGTGCCGTCGCAGGGGGCTGGGGACGCTGCAGGTGGTGGGCCCGGGAGCAGCGGCAGACCTCTTGTCTCACTGTCCTTCTCTCCTCCAGCAGCCCTGCCTCTATCGAGGCTGGAGCAGGGACCTGCCGGTGGGTGTGACAGCCTGGACCAGGTGAGCCGACGGCTTGTCTGTCTCTCTGCCCAGGGGACACCGGAGACCTGTTTGGTGCCGTCCCTTGACTGGAGCTTCTCTGCCCATCCGGGCCCCAGAAGTCCACCCCACTCGCGCCTGCCCAGATGCCCGGGTCTCCGGTGCAGGAGGGACTGCTGGGGAAAGCCCCCTTCCTTGTAGGGGACACCCTTGTTCTCTCCAGCCTTCCCACATTGCAGCCCCCAGTAGGCGACGAGCTATGGGGGGCATGAAGGCAGTGGGTGAAACGGTTATTTCACCTGAGTCTCACCATGTTGTTTTACTTCCAGGTTTTCCTAGTGTCTGTGCAAAAGTTTAGGATCAGACTTGGTGACTAAGGCAGCTCTCTCCTCTGCACAGTCAAGTTCATTTCCACCCTCCAGAGCATCTCAGAGGCTAAGCCTCCAGCTGAAGGTAAGTTCTCAGCAGGAAAGCAGAGTTTTGGCAACCATGTGAACGTGCTCAAGTTTTCAAGACCCAGGCATGCCAGGAATAAAACAAGTCTTGTGGCCAGGCTCGGTGGCTCAACCTGTAATCCCAGCACTTTGAGAGGCTGAGGTGAGTGGATTGCCTGAGCCTGCGGGTTCGAGACCCACCCGGGTAACTTGGCGAGACCTCATCTCTACAATAAATCAAAAACTAGCCGGGCGTGGTAGTGCGCACCTGTAGTTCCA
>CAUYQG010243043.1:0-12503 GCA_963574415.1 Tarsius wallacei
CCTCGACCTGCTGGGCTCCAGCGATCCTTCCGCCTCAGCCTTCCAAGTAGCTGGAACTACAGGCGCGCGCTACCACACCCGGCTAATTTTTGATTTATTGTGGAGATGAGGTCTCGCCAAGTTGCCCAGGCGGGTCTCGAAGGCTATCTTTATCTTATTCTGACATCTGCAATTCCTTAAAGGCATGAACACAGAAGAGTCTAAATTGATCACACCCAGAATGCAGCAACAATGCCTATGTAATTGTGCTTTGACAGGCCTCATATTGTACAGGTCACCACTGGGGACTTCATTAATATTGTTGATAATGATGGAACCGTGACATAAAGTTTAAACGTTTTCAACATAAACTATAGCAAAGTCAAAACTTTCCATCTTGACATTAGAAACTGAGCATATACAATTCCTGGTTGGCCCATTGATAGCATTTGTATTTCGTTTTTTAACTTCTGTATTTTCATAAAGGAATGCTAAGGGACAAATACATTTTTGGTTTGTTTTTTTAAAAAATATAATTGTACTGTAAATTGTTAACCAACTTGGTGCTTTCTGGCTATCTATGAAAACTCTAAAATTACAAGGAAGGAACCAAAAAAAAACCCAGAATTATCTTTTGGAGAGCAGGCCCCTTGTAGTACACTTGAAATGTGTTCCTCTGGATAAATGATCAGTGCAAGTTTTTATCTGGAAGTCTGGAGAAGGTTGCATCACAATTTGTGGAGGAAATGTCTAGAGTTGTAGCAAACAGGTGACTGGTTCTTCCACCATGACAACGCACCTTCCCACTCCACGAGTATTCAGCAGTTTTTGACCAAAACACATGACCCCCGTACCCCACTCTCCATTTACCTGATCTTGCCCCAAGAGACTTTGTTTTTTGTTTGTTTGTTTCCCTGGATGAAAAAAGTCCTCAAAGAGAAACATTTTGCTCATATTGAAGGAGAGGTGAAACAAAAAATGGCAGAAGTACTAAAAGGCATCAAAACAGATGAGTTCAAAAACTGCTTTGAGCAATGGGAAAAGCATCTCAATAAGGTTAATTTTTAAACATTTATTTATTGTAGAGATGAGGTCTTGCTAAGTTGCCCAGGCTGGTCTGGGACAGCCTCCCAATCCTCTCACCTCAGCCTCCCAAAGTGCTGGGATTACAGGCTTGAGCCACCATGCCTAGCCAATACATAATTTTTTATGAATAAATTTTGGGGTTTTTTGGGGGGGTTCCTCTCATATAACCCAGCCCATTAAAACTTTGTCTCAATAGGAAATGACTTTCACTTAGGAACATTTCCTTTGTGTTTCTGCTAAAGCTGGGCTAACACATACTGTTATTGTTACCGGCTGCACAGTCCTGACAGAAATGATGCTCACAAAATAAACTGTAAATAGTTTATTTGCAACAAGCATTTCCTGCTGCTAAAGACTTATGAGCACCCTGTTTCATGTCCTTGAGCAATTTGGAGATGATTAATCACCACTCCTGCTTAGAGGACGCAAGTATAGGCAACTGGGGAAAATGCACTTATTGATATTAATGAGATTTATTTCCGATTTTTAAAAAGTAAGCAATCTCCCTAGTTATGGTGAAACCAGAACACTCAGACCCTTTTGTTCCAGGGAAATTGCTGTGCCCTTATCGTCAAGCCTTTGTTCATACTGCTTTCTCAGTCTGGATTCCCTCTTTCTTCTGCTGTTTCTCCATCTGTCAAAACCCTTTCATTATGCCTCCTATTCTGTGATGCCACCCTTCCAACCCCACCCTCAAATCCAAGTGATTCTCTGTGCCCCCCAGCTCCATCCATGGGGGACTGATTCCAGGACCCTCCCCCACTCACTGTGGGCACCAAAATCCACAGACGCTCAAGAGCCTGCTCTAAAGTACTATGATATTTGCATATAACCTACACACATCCTCAGGTATACTTTAAATCGTCTCTAGATTACTTATAATAGCTAATACAATGTAAATGCTATGTAAATAGTTGTTATGCTGTATTGTTTAAGGAATGATGACAAGGAAAAAAGTCTGTACATGTTTAGTATAGATGCAACCAACCATTTTTTTTCTGAATATTTTGGATTCTCTGTTGATTGAATCCATGGATACAGAATTCCCAGATATAGAGAGCTATCTGTACTTATATCTATGCATAATGTTTAGGTCTTTCTGCTTCGCTTTTTAATTTTTTGTCTCACACAGAATTTTATGTTTCTTGAGGACTGTGGTCAATAGCACTATTTCTCTCTCTCTCTCTCTCTTTCTCTCTCTCTCTCTCTCTGTCTCTTTCTGTCTCTTTCAGTACACATGTATACACAGTACCTACATGATGCTTTGTGTATAGTAAACACAAAATAAATATTAATTGGGGTATAATAACAGCTATAATGCAGTGATTCAATAAGCATCTATTAAGTACTTCTATGTGACAGGGTTGTGCCAGACTCTGAAACTGGAAGGGGATAATAAGGATAAACAAGACACAGTCTAATGAAAGAGACAGCCATGCCAGTAAAATTACAATGCATTGCGATAAATGCTCTGATAAAAGTATGCCAAATAATTTGGGAGCACAAAGGAGGAGAAAGCTAACTACCAGAGGGTGTTAAGACAGGCTTCCCACAAGAGCCAAGGTCCAACCTTCAACTTAAAGGATGAGAGGACTCGCCAGGTGGCAGGGACGTGGTGGGTGTGGAAAGCATTAAAAGAAAAGGGAATCATTTACAGAACAGTCTTAGAGGTGTAGAAAGAATGGCGGGGAGGGAAGGCTGTGATGGGAGCATTGGCACTCAGTGATGAGTGCAGCGAGATAAGGCTGAGAGAGATGGAACCAGATTGTGAAATGTTTTAAGTGCCAGTCTGAGTGAGGGATTTCACCTTGACCCAGGCAGGGGATCCGTTTTTGAAGCGCCGTTAGCCAGGTTTGGAGGACCACCAAACCTTACCAGGCTTTGTAAAAGGAGAGAAAGTGGGTCAGATCTGGGTTTGGGAGCGATCATGCTGGTGGCTGGCAGCTCAACTGGCCAGAGCTTTTGGCCCTTGTTTCTACATTCTGCTCCTGGCACTGGTGCCTTCACTTCTCTCTGGAGAATTCCAAGCAAAGGATGATGAGTTCCCAGGAACAGTTCATTGCCTATACTGCGCCAGACCAAAGCAGTCCCGTTCTCAGGATACAAATTTGCTTTTGCATACTTTCACATAGGCAATCACAATAAAATAAATGCTGTTAATTAGTGTTGCTCTTAAAGACTAACAGCATTTAATTTCTCCCTTCGTGAAACAGTATTGTTTTTATAAGGAGTCAGAGAGGACGGGAAAGGGGACAAGCGAAATATAGGAATAAAGCAATCACAGGCATTTAATTAAGTGAAACTCTGCCAGCTGCTGCGAATAAGACCTCACAGCCTTATTTTGTCTGTATGTCAAATCATTCTTTCTAAAGAGAGAGAAGGAACACTCCTGGTAGGAATCTTCCTACACCCTTCACCCCCACCCCACACACACAGTTTTAGGCAAACCAGATCTAAATGAAATTGTTTTTCAGGCCAACACTAAGTGGGAGCAGTGGTGGTCCTCCAAACCTGGCTAAGGGCGCCTCAGATACCTTAACGGATTCTGAAGGGAGTGGGCAGGACTTCCTCAAGTTATCCAAAATAGGGAGGGAAGAGTGGGGGCAGAGGACGCTCTGATTCTCAGCATGGCTCCACCGCCCTTAAAGAGCAGGGAGAGGCCTCCCTATGAGCTAAGAACACTACTTTCTCAAATGTCATACTCTGTTTTTCAGGACCATGACCTTTTGCGGCCCAAGATGCAAAGATCTCATTCCAAATAGCCTCTGTTTCCTTTTTCTAGTGCTTTGAGGGGAGACAATTAGCCTGTTCATTTCAACTGTTGACTTATCTCTAGCCAGCGAGAGTAGTAGCTTAAGTTTGGACTTGGGAGTCAGACCTCCTAGGTTGGATCCAAGGCTTCCTATGCAATGTGGGGCAAATTCTGTGACCATTCTAGGCCTGAGTCCCTTGTCTGTAAATGAAAGAAGGCGTCTATTTCAAAAGTTGTGAGGATGAAGTTAAGCAATAGATATGTTTGGCACAGAATGAGGACCTTGTGAATGTCAGCACCACCAAGAAGTGTCAACAAAACCTAATTACCTACTACCTCTGACCTAGGCTTACTAATTAGTGTGAATGGGCTTACCATAATTCCTCATAAATAGAATTTTAGACTCTGTGTTGTAAAGGAAGCAAAGAACACAAAATTTAACACCTGTACTCTTCAGAGAAGAAAACTGAGGTTTAGTGACCTGTCTTTGAGCCCTTACCTCTTTTGTGGCTAAACTGAGACCAGAGTCTGGGGTCCCAGATTCCAGTGCTCTTTCCACCATGTTGAACTTTCCTCTGCCAGAAAAGAATGTGGAAACACAGAAGGTCATGAGGTACCTGAGAAACTGGTGGTCAGTTATATACCCACATCCTAGACCATGTTTGGTTTAGGGTTAGAGTGACTAACAATCTGGGTTTGCCCCCAAAGTGAAGGGTTTCCTGGGATGCAGGACTTTCAGTTCTAAAGCTAGGAAAGTCCTGGATAAAGTGGGCAGCTGGTCACTGTCTTCATCTGTGTATGCTACTATAACTGTATCGCAGACTAGGTAATTTACAAAGAACAGAAATTTATTTCTCACATTTCTGAAGGCTGGAAAGTTCAAGATGAAGGCACCAGTAGGTTCAGTTCTCTGGTGAGGGCTGTTCTCTGCTTCCAAGATGGCACCTTATTACTGCATCCTCTGGAGGAAAGGAACACTGTGTCTTCACAAGGCAGAAGGGATGAAGTGAGGGTGAAGGGAGTGTTGAACTCCTTCCATGAAGTACTTTTGTAAGGGCACTTAATCCTACACATGGGAGGAGAGCCCCAATGACTCAATCACCTCCTAAAGGCCACACTTCTTAACACTGTTATGCTGAAGATCAGCGTGAATTTTGGAGGAGACACTGTCATTCAAACTGTAGCAATCCCCTTACTAAAGGCAGATCATCAATAAGTTTTCATTGAGTGAATGAATGAATGTCTCCTGAGTACCAATCAATTTCTCCTTATGAAGGTCGCTAGTTTATACTGGGAAAGGGAGACACTTGAGAAGGGAGAAAAAAAAAAAAAAAAAAGAAGGGTCTGGCCCCTTTTGCCGACAATGAGAAGTCTTGTTTGCAAGAAAACTATTTCCTGGGCTAAAAGATAAGTCTCTTAAAATGGAGCCTTATTGAGAAAGGAAAAATTGAAAATTAAAGATGAACCGTGATGGACTATCTAAAGGTTAGCCAATAAAAAACAAAGGTTAGCCAATAAAAAACAAAAATTAACCAATAAAAGCCAGGGTACAGGCTTGACCTGGTTCATATTCCCTGGAGGCCTCATCTGAGCTGAGGACTGGGAATGAGGACCTCCCTTCAACACAGGGAGGAACTGTGCCATTACAGGGCAGAGACGCACCATGTAGCTGTGCCTCCAAGGGTCGCACAGAACGGGAGACCTCCATAGAAGAGACAGTTTCCAGCCTACAGAAGTGCCACTGATGAGTGACAGAAATGGAAGGACAGAATAAAAATTACAGTTAGCCAGCTGATTTCAGAATAATTAAAGAATTCTTATTCTATGAGTCATGGCCAGCCTAGAAAGACAGTCAGGAAGTACACAGCTATATTTCAGGGCCTGAGAATTTGCTGTGCATAAATAGCTATCACTGTCCCTCTAAAATGAAACATTATTTTCCTGAAATCTAGTGCTGCCTTAAACTGGCAAAAATAAGTGCCATTTTGCCACAATTCATGCAAAATTGTATATTAGCAATACGGTCTTTGCTCAGTGGGTTAAACTCCAAAGTATCTAGAAGAGATTTGCTCCCTTTTTAATAACAATAACAAACTCTGCCTGATGATGATAAGTAATAACATAAATAATTTTGCATTCCTTTTTGGAAGTTTCCGCTTCCACCAAAACCTTTTCCAGGTTATCCTTAGCAAATCATAGGCTCCCTCTGGATCTGTGCCTCCTCCTGGACTCTCTGAGCACCTGCCATGATTTTAGCTATGCCTGTTACCTCCTGCTACCCCAGGAGACCACAACCTGGGCACACCAACTAGAATGGCCACTTCTGTAGTATTATGCTCTAGAACTATTCAGACCATGTTCTCTCTGTGGAATTACCTCTCTCTGGCAAATAAAAGAGCTCATTCCTGGTCTTCCATGCTATTCTTTGGCAATGTGTTACTGGAACGATTTCACCTATGCTCTCAACATAGCATTAATGTTCTGAACAATTCTAGCCTGTTCTTAGAAGCTGTCATTAGTAACAGACCCAGGGCGAAGTGAATGGGACACACGCCTTGAGCTCTCAGAAGCTGGGTTTAGGAACCCAGCAGACAGACCTGCCAAAATTGACCAAATCCATCCTCCAAACACCAGACCTGTCTAAAGGGACAAAGAGGCTGCTATCTACCAATAAAGTTACTGGTCCTCAAGTGTAGTCAAAGTTTAACAGTAGGTGAGGTCTGCCTGAGAGCTTCCTTCCATTTCTCTTTGAGCACCTGCCATGATTTTGGTTATTTCTGTTACCTGCTGCTTTCCCAGGAGACCACAACCTGGAACACCAACTAGAATGACCACTTCTATGGTATTATGCCCTAGACCTTTCCAGACCATGTTCTCTCTGTAGAATTACCACTCTCTGTCCCATTCTTTCAAGGGCCTTTATTCAGACCAACAAGTTAATGAATCTTAGCTAATGTAAATGCTAGAAAGGGATTCTGGTGTAATATATTTGCACTTTAACCGTGCCCTTTAGTTTTATAAAACAAAGAAAATTATATAATAGCAGCGCCAATGTCTCATTCACAATGTTCTTCAAAAAGTAGCAGAGCTGGGATTCAAGGTGGCATGACCCTAGGTCGAGTTTTCCCACTGTTGCGAATGGATGGGGCCACGCTCAAGGTTAGATTTCTCAAAGATATGATCGCTCTGTAGATCTGCTGTCTTCCAGCATTCTCTGATAACACCTTTTTTGAGACATGCAATTGAGCAAGAAAAGTCTGGGGACTCTTGGCAACATTTTCTGGTGGAATTTTCTGACTCTCTCTAAGAGATCCTTGATGTAAAATGGCACATTTCCACAATTGCCTTTATCCTGAGAGTCAGTCACTGCACTATAACAACCCTGAACAAGAATCATCTTTCATATCTGCTTGTGTACATTTCTCTAGATCACATGGTCCAGGATACAAACAGACCTAAGAATTTCTGAAGACACCTGCAGCCAACTGAGCAGAACATTTCCCAGACTATCAAATGAAGCTGAACGATATGAGGACAATATGAATAAATAATCATGGACAGACGATTCCTGGCTCCCTGAGCCATGATGGGAGATCAGGATCATGCTGCTTTCTCTCCAGCTCTGCAAGGCATTCTCCCAGCCCACAGAGTCCCAACAGCCAGATACCAGGCTGATAATGTTGAGAATGCGGCCCTTTGTTTCAGCTGGGAAGAAGTTTTGACTTAGCAAGTGCAGTTTGTATGAAAGAGAAAACAGAGCCATCTTAAGAGGGTTCGTGGAAAATGTATCAGTAAAAAAAGATACTAGCTTATTTACTAGAGCAAGTTTTGTCTTTGTCTTTGTTTTGTTGTGTTGGGGGAGATTTTTTTCTCTTTGTAGACAATCTCAATGACTTGTTTCTTAGGAAAAGAATTAGAAGACCAGCATAAGTGACAGGGAAACCATTGTGTAGCTGTTTCCTTTTGGTCTTTTTCTATCTTCAAATTTTCTTCACTTTGCTTTCATTAGAGACAGAAAAGTTAGGTTTTAAAAAAAATCTAAAAGAGTTAAAAAAGATGGAAGCAAATATTTCTTAGTCTCCTTTGATAATTATACAAAATACGAGAATGCTGTGTAAGCTATCCAGAAGTCAGGGCTAGAAGATGATCTAATTGGTATCAGGATTCATTATAAATAAAAAGTCTAAGAACCAAGAGATCAAGACAATAAAACAAAATGGAAGGCAATGGGGGAGGGCATGTCAGTGGACTGCTGTTGTCATAAGCAAACCAAAGGTATAGGAATCATTGTAGGAAGGAATGAGCAGTTTTCAAAGGTCAGAGTTGACCAGGGTCAGAAGCCAAGAGGACAGGTCCATCCAGGGAATGGCAGTAGAAAGTGACGATTCTTCCAAGTGCCCTCATCCTAGGTAAGAGACTCTATTCCACTCTATATACAAATCTTACCAAAGTAAAAACCAGGATGGTGGGGGGCCAATGAATATTTCTGATAAAGAAAACAAAAAGAAAAAGGAAATGAAAAAGTATTGAACTCATAAGCACACCAAACACTTGACCTACTCAGTTTCTACAATCCTTAGAGAGATAACATATGTGATGTTTTCTGGTTGCCCCACGCATTTTGCTATGTTTTGGGAATTTCCCATCTTATGAGGTCTGCCTTCCCAGGGTAAAGTCAGAAAATACGCTTCCCCAAAGACCTTGGTAGTTAGAACATAGGCACGAAGCCTAGGATCTGCCACTAAGAATGTCACCCAAGAGGTGAATCAGAAACAATGAACCAGAGGAAGAAAGTGATATCTAGGAACCATTCACTGACAAGGATGGTTACAGACTCATCCAGTTTTTCTGCAGTCCTGGTTGTTGTAAGGTCTGTTCCTGGCCCAGAAGTATCAGTGCTGGCAGAGTTGCAAGAGAGTTTGAGTTCCTGGCAGCAATTTGGTGCTCTGGGGGAAAGCAGGGTCAGCAGCTTCCTTCTTGGGTCACTTCTGTAGCATAGTTTTGGGCCTAGACCCCAGAAGCTTAGCCTCAAGCCTGTCTCTCCCAACTACTCTATGCTGGCAATAATCTTTTTAATTAACTCTTTATCCGCTTAATCAGTTGCTGCTGTTGCTTATAACTAAGAACACTTCGTGTTAGAGATAAGTATCGTTATTCTGCCTTTCAACTAAAAAATGACCCAAGTTGAAAGATGGTAAATTTCCAAACCCAACCACATCACTGACGCCCACATGTACCATCAGGAGGTCCAAGGGCAAGTCCATGCCACCCAATGCCACCCCATCAGTGCCCGCATGTATCATCCAGGAGCCTAAAGCTCAATCTGCCTCTTTCTGTTGCCACCAGCATCACACCATGGGGGACCTAAGGATAGGCCCATTCCTCCTGCTACCATCGCTACCACCAGAACCCACCCACATGTGCCATTTGGGGGCCTGAGACCGACACGCACAGCCCCACGGCCATCACCACTAGTGCCCATGCTTGATGCTTGGGGCTCTGAGGGTTGGCCCACCACTGCCACTTTCACTACTAATGCCACATGTGTCACTGAGGGGCCTGAGGACCAGCCCACCTGCCCAGCCCACCACTACTAGCTGCCTGGAGAACTAAGGATCAGCCTGTCTGAATCACTACCACTGGTGCCATGTACACTGCCCATGAGCCCAAGAACCATTACACCTGACCCAGTACTGCCAACACTGATGTCTGAGGACCTGGCCTCCTGGTGATCCTGTCCCCAGCTAAGATTCAACACAGCCTCCACTAACAACCACTGACTAAGCCACTGAGTAACTCAAAGATACCACTGACACGGATTACAGCTGACAAAATCATAAGAAGGTGACACTACTGTGCCCACCTAGAATCAAAACCAAAGCACTCTGCCGAACCAACACTATAGATGTATTTATAGGAAAAAGCCTTTTCCTGAGAAAGCCCATCCATAAAATTGGAAGAAGCAACTCTTATGCCAGATGGATAGATATCAACATAGAGGCACAAGAAACATGAAAACACAAAGAAATACGACATCTTCAAAGGAAAAATATAATTATTCAGCCACAAATTCTAACAAAAAGCAAATCATAAAATGTCTGAAAAATAATTACAAATAATGGTATTTTTTAAACTCGGTGGAATACAAGTGAACAAGATAAGTAATACAAAGAAATTAGGAAATAACCTTGGCATCTTCCTAACCAGAGAAGGGAAAGACCTCTACAACAAAAACTATAAAAAACACTGCTCAAAGAAATCAAAGATGACACAAACAAATGGAAAATATATTCCATGCTCATGGACTGGAAGAATCAACATTGTAAAGATGTCCATCCTACCTAAGGCAATCTACAGATTTAACGCCATACTCATCAAATTAACAGCATCATTCTTCTCAGACCTAGAAACAGCAATACAGGAATTCATATGGAAACATAAATGATCATGAATAGCCAAAACAATCCTCAGAAAAAAAAGAAAAAGAAAAAAAAGCAGGAAGTATCACACTTCCAGATTTCAAACTTTACTATAAGTTTACAGTAATCAAAACAGCCTGGTATTGGTACAAGACTGGGCATACGGACCAATGGAACAGGATAGAGATTCCAGAAGCAAAACCTCAATTCTCAACCATCTCATCTTCAACAAAGGCTCCAACAACCACTGGGGAGAGAAGACCTATTCAGTAAATGGTGCTGGGAAAACTGGCTGACCACATGCAGAAGATTGAAACAGGACCCCTACTTATCACCATACACAAAAATCAACTCTAAATGAATCAAAGTCATAAATGTAAAAACCTCAAACTATAAAAACCGTACAAAATGCAGGAGATATTCTTACGGAAATTGCAACTGGCAACCAATTCCTGATCAAAACCCCAAGTGCCCATGCCATAAGAGATAAGCTAGACAAGTGGAAACTCATCAAACTGAAAAGCTTCTGCAAAGCAAAATAAACCATCAAGAAAGCAGGGAGACAGCCCACAGAATGGGAAAAAAATATTTGCCAACTGTATATCTGACAAAAGCCTAACATCCAGGATAAATAAGGAACTCAAATGTGCTGAAAGGAAAACAACAACAACAACAAAAACAACCCCATTAAAAAGTGGGCAAAAGACATGAATAGACACTTCTCGAAAGAAGATATAGGGACAGCCAACAGAGACATGAAAAAGTGCTTAGCCTCACTAATCATCAAAGAAATGCAAATCAAAAACCACATTGAGATGCCACCTAATCCCAATAAGAATGGTCATTATTAATAAAACAAACAACAACAAATGCTGGTGAGGATGCAGAGAAAAGGGAATACTTTTATACTGTCCAACCTCTGTGGAAAATAACTAGTACAACCTCTGTGGAAAATAGTTTGGTGATTCCCAAGATCTAAAATTTGACCTTCCATGTGACCCCGCAATCCCCCTTCTGGGAATATACCCAGAGGAACTCAAGTCACTCTGTGAAAAAGATACCTGCACATATGTGTTTACTGCAGCATTATTCACAGTATCAAAAATATGGAACCAACTGTGCTGCCCATTGAAAGAGGACTGAATTTTTTTTAAAAATGTGGTACATATACATGATAGAATATAACACAGCCAGAAACAAGGACAAAATTATGAACTTCGCAGCAACTTGGATGGGCTTAGCATCTATAATACTCAGTGATCTATCACAGAAACAAAGTACTGAACACCACATGTTCTCACTCATAAGTAGACCTTGAATAATTATCATAATACTATAAGAAAGGGATTGGCAGTAGTGGGAAACTGCCAGGGGAGGAGGGGCACACCTCCTCAACAAGGGTACCTGCATAATGAACATTTGTATACCTAACCATGAGTTGTACCCCACATCCTTAAAATAATAAATTTTAAAACAGAAATTAGGAAAACAACTTATGATCAGAATGAAAAATTCAACAAAGAAATAGATATCATTAAAAAATATCAAACCGAAATCCTAGATACAAAGAAGCCAATGGTAACATTTAAAATATAATCAAGAGTTTCAACAATAGACTAAATCAAGCAGAAGAAAGGATTTCTGAACTTGAAGACAGGTCTTTTGAAATAACCCAATCAAATAAAAAAAAGAAAAGAATAAAGAAAGCTCATGTGACATATGAGAAGCCATAAAGCAACCAAATATTTGAATTTGGGTGGTTCCAGAAGAAGAGATAGGCAAAAATGTAAAAAAATCTATTTAATGAAATAATAACTGAAAACATCCCAAAACTTGCAAGATATATAAATCTGGATGCATGAGGCTCAAAGAGTCCCCAAAAAAACTTAACTCAAAAAGTTTTCTTCAAGGCACATTATAGTCAAACTATCAAAAGTTAAAGACAGCCGGGCTCGGTGGCTCAACCTGTAATCCCGCGCCTTTGGGAGGCTGAGGTGAGTGGATTGCCTGAGCCCGCGGGTTCGAGACCTGCCTGGGCAAGCAAGACCTCATCTCTACAATGAATCAAAAAATCATCCGGGCGTGGTAGCGCGCGCCTGTAGTTCCAGCTACTTGGAAGGCTGAGGCGGAAGGATCGCCGGAGCCCAGCAGATCGAGGCTGCGGTGGCCGGGAGCGGCCACTGCACTCCAGTCTGGGCGACAGAGTGACTCCAACTCAAAAAAAAAAAAAAAAAAAACATATGTGTGCAGGTATATGTTTTATAGAA